>CAMAOG010000077.1:0-60175 GCA_945859605.1 Lumbricus rubellus | reverse complement strand
CCTCTCTTCTACAAACGAGACTATCCATCTATATCCATCGTCCTCCTCCTCTTCCTCCTCCTCGTATTTCTCGTCCCTCTTTCCATGGTCCTCCTTTTCACTCTCTCCCTCCATCTTCCCCCACCCTCGTCGCGAGGCTTAAGACGGCGCGCGGCTACAGCGTGGGCGAAAAACGAAGCTGCCGTCGTCGTCCGTGGCTATTTGGATCTAACGCCACTGGAGGGACGACGAGATTAATTCGACGCGCCGGGTAAGAGACCTGGTTGCCATGGCGATTAATCCTCCAGCGGTTCACACGAATAATGCACGCCTCCACGATATACGCATTTATACACACACACATGCATATTAACACAATGTAATATAATACGTGCGTATAACTATAAGTATACACGTTATGCATGCAAATGTATATCAGATGAATACAATGACCAAGCACACACACACACACACACACACACACACACTCACACACACACACACACACACACACACACACACACACACACGTTCGTATACTCACAAATCAAGACGCGGGTCTACACCGTACGTATAGGCTATTATAGCAGGCACTCTAGCTCGTATAGCCTGAGCACAATAGCAATGAGATGAGCTGTAAATTTTTGCAGCTTTTTGTGAATTGTGATAGAATTGACCTGAACAGATAATCGCAAGCATAACTTTAGGGTGGCAAATAAAATGCTGTAGGCCTACCGAACCTATGTCCTAATCCGCTAACATTAATTTTGAGAAACCACGGCACACTATTATAATAGTCAAAATATAACTTTGGCATAAAACAGGACTCGTGTAACCTAAGTTGCCTAACCCTGTTTTGGCTCAACAAATTTCGAGAAATTAGTATTCAAGGCGACATAAATAGCTATTAACAACATAATAAAACGAGAATAAAATTATGTACAATCATTGTTTATCTAGCCTATAGCAGAGGAAAAGTAAACGATAATGTAGGTTTCACCGTTCACGCCAATTAATTCTAAAATCATTAAAAAATTAAAACGTTAATTCATCGAAGTCGACGAAGTGAAATAAACAGCAGGAAAATTCAGAAAAAGCTATCTTTATTTAAGTCGTTTAGCTGCAGGAATCAGACATAGACATCGCGTGCCAAATAGTTCATAAAGGAATTTTCCAGACCAGTAAGTTATTGACCATCTTCGTGAATTAATTGAGGCATACCCCTATAGCCTATACCACGTAAGGTCGTAGGCCATTACAACTTGAAGCTGCATGATACAAATTGCCTGATTTTGGCCTGCGCTGGCCAAATTAATAGTCTTTAGCGCCTTCTGCTTATCGGCGATCACTATAATAAATTATTTCATTCATGTTAACGTCATTGTCATTTTGTGATTTCAAAGAAATTAGAGGTTTGGGGGGGGGAGTCCAATTCCTATAGTATTTCGCATAATTATACAGAACCTCACATAAGACAGCGATGCCGAAATACATTATTGACCTACATGTATGAAGATAACTGTCATTCTTTCAGTCTGTTTCTGATGATGTATTGGTGACTGCTGAGCACTGCTCTAGTTAGCTGTGTTGAAAGAAGAGGCTTCTCTTTCCCTTGCCTGATGTCTCCGGCTTCGAAGTCGAACCTATACAGGCCAACTCTTCAATTTTGGTCACTTTCTAGAACGGATTGCATACAGGCTATGCATGTAACAATTGCGCTACCACTTGTAATGGCATAATAAATAATTTATCTCTACTTAGGGCCTACATTTAAAACATCAAAAGTTATTTCATAGCAACTTGTAAATGCATGTAGTATAGGCTGCTGACTAAACTGACACATAGGAACATGGTAAACTATGCCATTTATATTCCGTCTGCTTGTCTGCCAGGACCTACGCGCCTACATGGGGTCGTCTGCTGTAGTATTCCAGATTGCGACATAAATAAGTTAGTAGCCTAACTATTGCTTTTCGCCGACGACAATCCATGCTCTGTAGGCCTATAGGCTTAGGCTACAATTTGCAAGAGCCATTGACTAGATCAGTGTGGCGCAAACTTTATCCGGCAGCTTATCGTTGGGAGTCTTAGTCCCGAGCAGGGCTACTGGTAAATTGTGAGGTGAGTGCACGCTGACCGGGAGAAAAGTTAACTTGTTTTGGGCCCGCAATTTTCCGACGACTTTTTTTAGTCATCCGACCGAAATTTTCGTAAAAAGTAACAACATTTCCCGTCCGAAAAAACTGATTAGGCCTATACCTTTTATAGTCATTCGCTCAGAATTTCGGCGTGTGCCCGTGTATCCTGGGTTTTTACTCGCGTAGGCCTATAATTATGTATACCTGGTTCCCTGGAGGTGAATATACGATGCCTTTTTCCCGGAGGTGAGTATACGTTGTTTGCATGCGTATACCCTCGTGTACAGCCTTGCTCTCGAGATTTCACGCCTCGGGGTTTCCACGCTAAGCTGACACCTCCGATCGGACCTCCTTCTGTCTACCCTTTGGACAGCCCTCTGACTCGAGCAGCACCCGTGAATATGCCGGGTGGCCCATAAAAAACGTCCCCAAACTTTGTTAACCTGACAAAGATCTAATTGTGCAAAACATTTTAACAGGTACGACGTCATAACCTTGCCGCAGAGTGTGATATAAGAAACGTGTAAAATCTCTTGAAATGTGAATGTGACATTTGTGCACAGAAATGATTGCTTAGCATTTCGGTGTAAATTAATATACGATATCTCTGAAATTGGTTCTTTGCCAGGTTTACAAAGTTTGGGAGCGTTTTTTATGGGCCACCCGGTATATTGCTGGCGCTATCCCATTGTCTTTCGAGTGACGTTTTAGAAGTTTATAAATCCCGATTACAATATAGAACTAGGCCAACTAGAACAATAGGTTTAATTAAATTAGAAATTGTGTGACTATTGGGGATCAAAAGGCATGGGCGCCAGCGCATAGAGGCAAGAGGGAGCACTTGACCCTGGTAACTGAGTAGGTACCTTGAAGGGGCGCTATATAGATTACCACTGACTTAACTGACACCAATTGTTTTCACTCATTCTTTCATCCTATGGAGCTTCATATAGCGCTCCTTCATGAACCTTCTTCCAAACTACCACTTTGGGATTTAGACAAATTTCTTTGCGCTAAAGCAACTCGTCATATTATTGAAAATGATGCACAAAGTGAAACTGAGAAATTTATATCAAGAAACCTGTGTGAAAAGACTCGTGTTCTTAATTTTTTGCTGTGCAATTTTTAAGCTCTTGCTACTAAAACATTTAACTGCAGCCATCGTATTTTGTATCCTCCTGTGAACCCGCCCAGGTAGCCTACCCTTTATTTCCTTCTGCAATCTTGTGTGGGCCTCTACTTACTAACTCGACTAACTAATATTTTTACGACCTTGCAAAAGTAAGTTCTGAGAATTATAAGTAATAAACCTTATAGAGATCACACTGCATCTCTATTCAACAACTTAAAATGTTACCATACTTATGAGTGCATAAATAAATTTCAAGCATAGGCTTATTTGTGTACAAACTTCAAGTGCATAAAGTACCTGTTAATTTTTAATTCTTGCTTTGTAAACACTCTTATGTGCATGATCACCATGCCCGTTCAGCGAAGGGCACGCATGTAGGCTATAGGCTACACGGCTACACATTATTGGAATAGGCTTATACGGACAACTAGTAACTGTTGAGCTCTCTACCTAATGGCCTTAAACACCTGCGATGAGTCTGAAGCTCCCAATAAAATCAACTGTTCACACTTTATAATATGACTGTTTGAAGATGTATTATTAAATGACGACCATCAATGTGTATTAATTTATTAATTACTTATATAAATATGGAAACTCTGCTTAACGGAATCTCTGGGTTCGCCTATTGACAACCTGAATACGAATGTTGCAAAATGCGTGCTTGTTTACGGACGGTATTGTATAACCATTGTGGTGGTCAATAAAGATTTAGCCTATTGATTGATTGACGCTCAACAACCTTGTCTGTTGTGTCTAGCTCGGTGTGCATTTCAGCACCTTATCTGGACACGTAAAGGCCTACTTGCACGCGCAAGTGTGAGGTTGTGTCGTTCTTCTATAGAGTGGAAGCTGCGGCAACAGAAATTTCTAAAAATTCATAGAAACCATTGGGTGCAGGTCTACCGGTCGTTTTCCACTTAACATATAGCTTATGTTTATTCATATGCAACCTGCTAGCTGTACCCGGCCACGCGTTGCTGTGGCTGAAAAGAGCGTCCAGCCATCCATCCCTACCTCTATTCCCCATCTCCCTCACTATCCCCTTCCACTCCCCTCCCCCTCTCCTCCCCTCCCCTCTTCTCCCATTCCCACCCATCCTTTTCTCACCCCACCCTCTCCACTCCCTACCCCTCCATCCCCTCTACCTCCACTCCTCCCTTCCCTCCACCCTACCCTACCCTTCCAGTCCCTTTCCCCTGTCCTCCCTCCCTTCCTCTGCCTCCCTGCATCCCTCCCTTCTCCATCCCTCCCCTTCGCTCCCTCCCTCTTCGTCCTGCTCCCTCCCCTCCTTTCCTCCCTCACACCGTCCCTTCCGGACAGCAACAGACGCGCGGATAGCGGCCAAAAAATGCGCCCGCAACACGGCCGCTGTGCAATGTGTTGAATATGCGCTATAAGACGTGCGGAACCACCATTACAAACGCGACCGAATTGGAAGGCATATCGACGGGTTGAATTTGAACGAGATCGGTCGAATCGAATGCAGAGAGTTGTTGTTTTTTGTTCTAAAAGATTGAGCTTTTTACAGAAAAAGAATTATGCAAACCCACTTGTATTCGAACGAAACGTTTTGCAGAAATTTTCAAAACAATCGGTCAAGTACTTTCCGAGATCTTTGATTTGGTAAAAACTCAGTTACATTTTTATTTATATAGATGGGACCAGCTGGTCGCAGCACACCACGTATACGTCTGTGTGATTGATTTTGATGTCAGAGTTAATGTTAATTAGGTGTAGGCCTACGGGTTTTCTATATCGAACCCATGCCTTTGATTCTGCACATTATAGACTAGAAGTGTTTGGAGTGCCGCAGGTGTGCTGGCTTTATTTATAAGGACAAATATCAGGTATAATATACCTGATATTTGTCCTTATATAATATTATTAAGTATTAACATAAACAGTCGGAATTTAAAACCACTTCATATGAGAGCCATGTAATAAATGATGGCCTTTGGTAAATAAAGCACGTACGCACCACAGCAGAACGCAGGAAAATCACTAATTTAGCCCTGGGACCGAAAAGTGAACAGATTGCAAAGTGGTTTTACTGATCATCCAGTGGTTGCAGATCACCAGATGAATTCGTTTAAAACATGGACCTAACCCTAGCATGCTGGAACCCATAGGGGGTCATTGCATAATTACGTAACGCTCGCTCGAGGGTGGGTGGGTGGGGTCATTGCAAACGTTACGAAACGTTACGGGGGGTGGATGGGTGGGTGGAGCTGAACGTTACGTACATGTAATGCCATGAAAAAATTTATTAACGAATATTAAATTACCATCGAATGACACTTCATGCAATTCATGATGTGATCGAAGTTTAAACTTCGTGACATCGATTTAGAACTTAGCCGAAGTAGGCCTAGGTCTAGGATAATTTATCTGAATAAGATCCAGCAGTAGACACCAATTACATGCCAGGCCAATTCGGTTCTCCTATAATAGTTTTACCAACGGAACAACGTGGCAGGCCTAATTCTCCTTGAATTCTTGACATCGAAGAACCACTTTGAAGCATGTTTTACTTAGCGGACACGATCTCAAACATTGAAAATTAATGCTTAACAAAACTCGGCAATATTTCTATAAATAATTAGGCCCTATCGAAGTGCCCAAACTAAGCAAATAATTAGTTCATCTTAATTTTGATTAACTATTAATGAGACTTTAGTCCGTGAAATTTTTCACAAATTTTATTCTTGCGGTAAAATTTAAGAAAATTGCAGTTCACGCATGACTCATTTATATAAATAAAACATTGTGCAGGCCTATATTTAAGCCAAGTCTACTGTCAAATTAACTTATAATTCACATACTATAGGATATATTAAATTCACTGTGAAAATATGAATTATAATTATGCACTCGCATAAGCCATTATTTTATAGACCTAAATCGCAACTGATTTTTCGTAACAATCGTTACGTAACGCTGGGAAGGGTGGGTGGGTCAAGGGCAACGTTATGAAGCGTTACAGGGTGGGTGGGTGGGTCGAAAACGGTAATTTTGGGCGTTACGTAATTATGCAATGACCCCTAGACTAATTCAGTGTTTAATCTAGCCCCATAGTTTTGAGAGGACATTTTGGGGAATTTTCTGCAGACCTTTCTTTAGTCATCTTGTTGTAAAAAATTCCGAGAAAGCTACCATTTTGATGCTAAAAAGTGATGACCTTTTTTGGTGTTAGGTCGAAATCTCACGAAAATATACCATTTTCACTGCCAAAATAGCTGATGACCTTTTTATAGTCTTTAATTCTGTTTTACCAAATCTACCAACATGTCCGTCCATATATGCATAATCATTGCATATATATTATATAGGCCTATATAAGCGCCTTTCGTGAGATTCTTGTTAAGGCGCTATAATTATAAATGATCATATACATGCATACATAATTATATACATGCATGGGCATACGTCAGCTCACTTTTTGGTGGAAGGGGTGAAAAGTTCTATAATATACATTCACTTTTCTGGGGGAATGCCCGGAATGGTACGTTTTACGTATTCGCATGTACACAACACCTGGCGATTTTTCTTGGGTGGGAATCCATTCCTGGGGGAACTTCCCCCTCTCAGAGACGTCTAGATTAAACACTGGACTAACTAATTATTTATTGTTTGCATTATAAGTCGAGCGATCCAGTCAATCGAGTATACCGTGCACGCGTCATTAGAGGCCACGACCCTTTCTTGATTAGCATTTTATTTATTTAGTTATGACCCTCTACATATAGGCCTACTGCATTTCATCTCAGTGCATCGTCGAAAACTCCGTAAAAGGTGTCAACCTCGAACCTTTTTCGATGGACGAAAAAATGACAGAGCAACATACCAAGTGGTCGTATTTTCATAAATTGCTATGGCGTTAATAACCTAGATCTAGGTCTCGAGACCGTGGTTATGCAAGAGCTGAAATCACATGACGGATTCACTGTAACTATGTCAACTCAGGACTTAAACGAAGGTGACGAAGGTGAAGGCTGCCAATAGCTTGTTGAACCATCACGTAGGCCTATATTTTTCAACCGTCGGATAAACCCGATGGTTATTTGGGAAAGCGTCCTTGTCGACCGTGAGTACACCTCTAGAAAAGCATTTAAACTGCTTGCTCGCAGTAGACTGCGCTAGCACTGAATGCCTAGGATTCGAGAGACATCCGCGAAGGTGAACGCTGGAACCGCTACTCTCCTGCCTGTCCGCAGGTATGAACAAGTCCCAGCCAGCACACATACATTAGGCTTACGTCAGCCCAACGTCAGAGTCACCGTTGGCGAACGGTTGTAGTGCCACGTTGGCGAAAGGTAGTTGTGTTACACGGCCCTTCGTTCCCCCGTTAACATTAGCCCAACGTATATTTACCAACTAAATGCCAACGCCGACCCGATCCTTTACTAACCTCTCAACGACATTGGCCCGACATCAGGCCTACGTTCACCCAATAACATTTGCCCAACTTTGCTTTGCCTACCAAGATACAACCAAAGGCCATCATTAACCCGCTGCTTAACCGACTTCTATACATTGGGTCAATGTTGGCCCTGCATCACGCATACCATCGGCATATAGTAGGATAAACAACGTTGGTACAATGTGTTTTGAAATCCGGGCCTACGTTCACCCAGTAACATTTGCCCAACTTTGTTTTGCCTATCAATGTACAACCAAAGGCCATCATCAAGCCGCTGCTTAACCGACTTCTATACATTGGATCAATGTTGGCCTGACGTTAGGCATATACCATTGGCAAATGGCTTTGCAACCACATATATATGGGCACAATATCAGTGTGCAACTACTTATAGTTGCTAATGGAGTGAAAAAGAACAAGATGACCAACAAACTAATATTTCCTTAAAAAACTACATTTTAAAGAATGCAACATAATCCACAAATTTGATTGCTTTGCTTTACTGACAAAAGCTACAAAACAAGCTTCAAACTACAAAACACATGCATCATCATGCATCTCCCAAGTCACTGTTCAGTCCACTAATGAATCACTTTCACTCTCCAGGTCCTTTCTTCTCTGTGCGGGACGACGGTTATCCCGAGCATGTCTACCGCCACTTCGATCGCTCGAGCCGCGCAGCCACATCTTTACGGTTAATTCTACCTCCGCCCGACTCGGGTTTCTCAGTAGCCTGTTTCGACGCACAGCTCCTGAAGAAATACAAATCAGTGAATATATATTAGTGAAGTTGAAATAACCAAAAATTAGCCATACATAAACAAAGTGGCTGCAAGAAAATCGCATGGATAGCATGGTGTACAATTAAGTGAAGAAATTATAGAGGAAGATAACAAAGGAAAGTGAAATAGAGATCAGAGGCAAGGCAGGAAGCGAAAAGATTAAAGGCAGTGGAATGTGTATAGAGGCGTTAAGATTTGCAGAGGCCCGGAAGGGCTACAGACAATTATGGACCGAGTAAACAAAACTTTAAAAGAATATAGAATGAAAATAAATAACAAGAAAACAAAGGTCATTTAATTTTTGTCAAAAATAAATTTCCTAAAATATATGTAAAAAAACAGCCATGAGTGAAGTCATATGTGTGGTATTTTATCTGATTTCTACACATTCTTGATGTAACAATTGCTTTGCAACTGCAACCGCATATCCATTATCCAATTAAACTTTCAAACACCCATCCAATTGAACCTGTTAATATCACATATCGTGTTTAAGATAAGAATATGATCATACAAAAGTTCAGAAATTTTTTTTATCATCAAGAGTTCTGAAAGTGGTTTTCTCTTCCACTATTACTGATTTGGGAAGGGTCATAGAGCAGTACAAAAAAGTACTATAGTTCATGGGATTCATCAAACATAGCAATTAAAATCACTGTAAAATCTATATTAAGTAAATGCAGTTCACCCAGAAGAATAACAATATATTAGAGGTATATTCAATTAACAGTTGCAACCAACATATGTTCCATCTCAACACAATAATTGTTCTAAAATAACCACTTGATCACATTTGTAAATTACTTACCAACAATTACTTTCAATACGTTCAGATCGCCGATACCGATTTTTCTTCCCCGACCAGCAAAATTCATGCGTTGAGCAACCGAGTTGGTCATTATGCTGGTCATAATGCGCCGTGTGGTTTCTGCCACATCTTTGCCGCCAATGGCACCCAAGTAGCGTGTCTGTAAAGCGGCATATATACACACAGCTAATACAACTACTTTCAACAACACAGTTCTTTCATAATATAAGAACAATATATTCAAGGCAAAAAGGAGAAATGGCCTGTTCAAAATATAAATTTTGCATTACTGTTTTGACTTTGTATTTTATCATTATAACACGGCAGTCAAATCATTAAAGTTAGTAATTGCCACTATGCGAGAACCAAGCAAAATAATTAAAAACTATCAAGGTAGAGCATAAAAGACAAATATCACATGACTAGGCCTAAGTAGAAAGATGATTTAGATGACTGGTAACTTTATTTAGACAGGACACCAGATAACTTGCTTCTACCCTTCCCAAGGTCGATGCAGCCTTCTTTTCACTAGAATACAAAATAGTAAAACGAACTTCAGATTAATGTTAAGCTAGCAGGTGCTACTTATGGCACATCACTGCAGTGAAGTATCAGGAGGGTCAACAAATGAATGAATGAGATATTACCAGCTGCTTAGCATTGTTGACATTTTCCATAAGTTTATCCAGGTCCATCATTTCATTCATATTCTGCACAGGAAGACTGACGCCATCGGGCAGATCACATGACTCGTCAGAAATGTGGGCAGAGTTGAGAATTTGCTGGAGAAGCTGCCCTTGGTGTAGCTGTTGAGCCTCGATCAATGCCAATTTTGACAATATCACCTGAACCTCTTTTGATGGCAAACCTAAAGCATCATGGTCAAGAAAATATAAACACACTGAGCATTAGCTAAGCACCCATAAAATTTTTAAGGGATTCACCCAGCTAATCAGGGCAAAAATAGATTGATGCAGCTATACAATAGCAGAAAACCATAACTATTGACTTAACCAGGGCTATATTTAGGGGAGCGTTTTAGGTGCTTGAAACCTCCAAGTGAAATAGTGTAAAAATTAAATGATGCATTTCCTAACACATGATGTAAGAACTATGGGGGGTGGGGGGATTTAATTTTGAAGCTCTCATTTCTATGTGAAAAATTACAATAGACAAGATCACGACGATGATCTAATCATGATGACGATGGGGAAGCTGGAAGTTCTGAATACTGTTAAATAATTTACGACGCTAAAATACACGTTTACCATTTTCATCATAGCCTACGCCCTACGGCATTTTAATAGCAACGTCTATGACAACTGTCATCGAACCAAGTTCCATTAATGCAAGCATAATTTTCAAAATCCGACTTCTAGTTTTACAAGGAACGATTCTCATCAATCGAGAATTCGAATACGCGAATAATTTAGAACGCTATGACGATGAATTACCGAAAAATAGCATTCAAACACTGAGCGATAATATCAGAAACAAGCAGCACATCGACGCTACAACAAAATTGCTAAAAACTAAAAACGCTCAAGGGCGATTCTTGCAGAAAATTACCCAATTGAACCTCTTCATCTAAGCAACAAACTGACCAATTTCTGTCTTTATACTACTTTTCGCTAAGTTTTGTATCGTTCATAAATTTCAACGACCGCACTACCTTAACAGAACTTCTTCAAGAAAGAACGATGCCTTCAAAGGAAGTTAGCGCTTAATGGTAACACTATCATTATCAAAGCTAGGGCATAGAAAGTCGTGCATATAAGTTATACGCAAGCGCTCTCCGGCCGACAGGTGTCGCCCGCCTCATTTTTGTATTAAAATTAAACTGTGGTGGTATTTACATTTCATTCAGGTATATTTATTTAATCCTTGTTGTTTATTTACGAATTCAATATAAGAAAGCGCAATGCAATTATCATAATATATAATTGCATATATATACTGTGATATTATAAATTTTATGGCTTAAATAATGATTGAGCCAAATTAGCTTCCTTTTCGCCAGAGGTCTACGTTCCAGCATTCGAAGAACTATAAGTTATGCGTAATAGTCATCATTAATTAAGTTATTACTGCGTTGCTTCTTATGTGAGAATTCAGTTTAGAAGTGCAACAGTGCGCTATTTGCATTGATATAATTATAGTAACACAAGTAATGGTAATTAGTTCTCTTCAAAGGAAAGGATCTCGGAATTTTTATAGCGCCGATGTAGCTGAGTCACGCTTGCCCTTATTCTCGCTCTTATTGAAATCAGAATCACAATCCGGGGAGGGGTCAAGTGGGGTCAATATTCCGGAAGTCAGTCAGGAAGCGTGCAATTGGGAGTGAAGGACTTAATGCGTTACAAAACTACTCTTGTACCACGTATATATATATAGTATTCGACATTGGCTTAACGTAAGGCCAACATTTGAGATTTACACATTGGACCGACATTAACCCAATGTTGGTTATATGCAGGGAGTAAGATGATGTTGGCTCGACATTGAACCGACGTAGGTGAAAATTAAGCATATATATATGACAGAATGCAACATATAGTGCATTGATGAGATTAATTGTTGTATATCTGTAGGCCTATATGGAAGCTATATTGTACCTTCTAGTTCTATTATGGTAAATGTGGATTCAAAATTTATACATATTACATGAATATACATCTTGTAATATCATATATATAAAAGCCAATGTTGGCTAAGCGTAGGGCCAACACTGGAGATTTACAACATTATATCACGTACATATATAATTATATCTCTCTCATATAATTATATGCTTGTCACCAACATTGGTTCAATGTCGGGCCAACATCACACTCCCTGCATATAACCAACATTGGATTAATGTCGGTCCAATGTGTAAATATCAAATGTTGGCCTTACGTTAAGCCAATGTCGAATGCTATATAGTGGTACAAGATTAGTTTTGTAACGTGTATGATGCTTTTATCAGCATTTACCAAAATGGAACTAGAAGGTATAATGTATTTCACATATAGAAATACTTATATATGGCAATCTTGTGGTAGTATTATCACATCTCTCATGTGCTTGTCGCCTACGTTGGTTCAATGTCAGGCCAACGTAACAGTCACTGCATAGAATCAGCGTTGGATAAATGTCTTTCCAATGTTTGAGAATTTACGTTGGTCCAACATTGGTCAGCTATATGACAATTTTTATTTTTAATTCTGTAATTCTAATATATTAAAGTGATTATATGTGGAGAACTGTTTGTTCTTGATATGCTTAAACACGTAATAGAGACATTAGGTTAATGTGTACAGTATATTAGTTTGAAAATGCATACATTGGATATATGTCGTACAGACTACACATAGCCAATATTGCATTCGACATAGGGTAGACGTAGGGCCAGTGTTAGTGGTTTTTATGACATTGGTAAAGCATTGGGACATTGTAGGTGTGCTGGCTGGGGTAGGTTACGCTTGTACATACTACATGTAGGCCTACATAGGTATATATAAAATTACACATATTGAATGGAATAAAAGTATACCGCCTATCTATATATAATTATATATATATAATTATATATATATATATATCGATCATAGGCGATGGGGACATTTCAGCGTTGGGAAGGGGGGGGGCAAAATGAGACTTTTGCCCAAAAAAGTTTTTGTCATCCGGCCGAAATCTTAAGAAAAATTCCCGTTACGTTTGCCCGAAAATTCTGACGATCTTTTTAATCATCCGGCCGAAATCTTCTGAAATTTCCTGTTACGTTTTGCCCGAAAGGTCTGACGACCTTCTTTGTTCGGGCAAGTCTGATTTTTCGGGCAAGAAGACCCGGAAAAATAAAAAGTAAAATAATTTTATTTTTATTTTTCCGGGTCTGCTTGCCCGAAAAACAGACTTGCCCGAAATGGGGGGGGGGACATTTGCCCCCTCTGGACCCCCATCTCTTACACCTATGATATCGATACAGAAATATATATATTCCAGCCAGACGTTATATAAGAAAGTGGACGCAAAGTCGCGATCATATCTAAGACATAGGCCTAAACGTCCGGTTAATACAGGCAGAGGTATAGGCCTACTTAGTTGAGGCATGCGCCAGACCGGATCTGGAGCCTCAAATAAATGCGCCGGTTTAAGAAATAAAAATTATACAGTCACAAATAGGCATAATGACCAGCTAAATTTGTGGGTCCCCTGGGGCCCCTTCAAACTCGGGGTCCCCGGCCGGGGAGTACAGGGGGTGCTAGCGCAGGCACTGCGACAAAAATAGTGCTACCAGCATTACAATGAGGAGCAATTTCGTTTAAATGACAGTCTAAAATGCTAACAATGCAGTGTGGAAATTAAACATGTCTAAATTGAGGGAGCATCTTCCTCCCCAAACCCTTCACTTTTCACCCTGCTCGGCGCTTCGTGTTTAGGCGATCGTCCTTCGGGCGCTCGACCGTCCAACTCAATGTCAGGACTAAGTCACCGCCTATGTGTGGAGCAATCCGTCGCCATGTCCTCTGTCTTTGCCTTTATAATTGTTCATGCCTTCATCGGCTCCAGGGCCCACGTGCACAAGAAGGTATAACTCTTACTCTTTAGCTTAAATGTGGCCTCTGCGGGAGTAGTGGGTAATTTCCGTATGCATGGCTTGAGATTAGCGAATTACGATAGGTGTAACGTTATTCCAACTCGGAGGCAGGAGTAAGCCAGCTTTTCCAATGGTGAACAATAGACAGCCGACTTTGCTGGACAGCGTGAACAATTATAGGCGGCCGTTGAGATTTCCCTGTGGACCGTCTATAGGTCTTAATCTGTTCACCCCACGCTGGCAACGACCGCATATAAATATCTTTCACGCATGCGCGCTTAGCTAAACCCTATAATCTATTGAATTGGGGGAAGAGCAAGTGCATCATCGGGTGCAAGGAATGTCCAGCTTAGCAATGTCTCTTGCTATTTAGTGGCCATGCATATAGATAAATTCCAACGGCTATGTCTGGATTAGTTATGTCTGGATGAAGGTCTACCTTTAAGGTAGTCTATGTCTGGCCATATGCATTCCGGCCCTGAATCGACTATTATATTGACTCTGTTGACTGACCTTCCAAGAGCTCGTCTGTCGCCTCTTCAGTCTGTTCTAAACGCAGCAACCAGATTAAAAGTCCGACGTAGCAAGTTATTCGCTCGTCCCACGTAAATTACAACAGTGAATGTCTTTTCGTCTTAAACCAGTTGCTTCGTACACTTCTCCCTTTAGGAAACCGCTCAAGTAGCTGCCGACTGCGTTGCAAGCGTGTAATTTGACATTTTCATTGAGCTTCTCCTTGATCACACGCTTATACCGTACGTTTTGAGTTGTAAATCTTGCTTAACAATTCGTCGAAATAAAGACATCATATAGCTAAATAGGTAAGTAAGTACCGTAAAAGAGTAAACAATTTAAGCTATTATGGATACAGTTACAAAAATATTGATGCAACTGTATTAATTTTACGCGATGTTCTCACTTTTTTGCCCACCCTGTATTTACATGTAGACCTATACATAGGTTATTACATATAATATAGGGCTATATACAATGTCTGTATATTTGCGCATGTAAGTTTATGATATGTAGGCCTATGTGCAATTATGTAGGCTTATTATACCTGCAATGGATGCAATTTTGCATTTTTTATTGTTTCAGACAAACCACATCAAAGTCTTGTTCATCGCACCAATGGACTCCTTGAGGAATTGCTGGGTGGCCGACGCAAGAAAGCAGACACCAAAGACAGCCGCTGTTCCAAATACCAAGATCAAACTAAAGGCCTGCGTCGTCATTCTTCTTGTCATCTACTCCCGAATTCCAAAAGCAGAAGGTGGTCCGGCTGCTTGTAGCATCTGTCTCGCTGCTGTTGCGCCGAAGTGTATTTCAACGATTGAAGAAGGCGGTAAATGTGCCAAGATGGAAAAAAATCCAGGGAAACTAGTCAAGTGTTTGATTAAAGCTGGTGGTCGTTGTGCTTTGGCAGCAACCGGCTGTGCAATTGTTTGCGCGGTGCCTATAATTCCTTAATTAAGAGCAAATGAGATCTGGTCAAGCCACACATGTAAGTTGCAGAAGAAGTTTTCCACTGATTTTGGCGATTGATTTCATACAGGACACAGACGTATGTTCAAGTGTGCTTCACATTTAACATAATTTGTTGACAATTTTTCACGCATGATCTGACACATATGATCAATTGGCAAAAAACTTATTTTTGTTAATCGTTCACGCCTTATTCCGCATAAATAGGCCTATGAGATGATGTGCCTCTTATAGAATTTGCTGTTGTTGTCTGTCTTGTCAGAACTCCGTCAACGTTTCGGTAACCATGTGCGCTACCTATACCTCAAGCATGGTGTGTTGCTGACGTCAATGTCTTGAAAATATGATTTAAACTGATTTCCGTATTTTTCTGCCATCAAGATTTTTGCTATGATTCATATAAAAAATGAACTGACAGTGCATTATTGTAGACTGTGCCAAACTTAAAACTGTAATTTTGGGGCGCACTGGAGTCGGGAGCGCCTCTAAGTAGTTTTTTCTTGAAGGGCGTTATGTGCATTTTCGAATGAATGAATAAATGCACGAATGAATGAAGAACTTCCTACTCAACCAGCCTCAACACGTCGGTCCAATGTCGCCAACATTGTGCAAAGCACTACAAAACTACCCACCCATGACGAGTTCGAAACCATCCTTCCTCATAAGGTATCCCTCTGCAACTCGATTAACATAATATAGTTTTAGTCAACAATAATTATTAGAACTTTGTTAGTAGTCAAAATAACATGTTTAAATTACACCAACTGGTCTTAACTTTACAGGGTGGCTAAAAAAATGTGCCACCAATCGGTTGCGAAGCTATCGCATTTTATCCGGTGGTACGTTTTTGAGCCACCCTGTAGATTTAAGCGACAATGACAGCATTAAGTGCATACACCACAGCGATACTAACAGGCTGCCATAACGACCAGACTAAGAACTCAACTTCTTTCCCTAGATGCAAACAAATACAAACGACAATTGTTTTGGCGTCAGCTTGTGCTGATATTCACAATTGTGATTTCTAGGTTTCTTTAGCATCAATAAAAGCCAGGTGGTGGGAACCAGATGAATTGTTTTGATGTGCACATTTAAAGCATGCAATATAATTACTAAGAAGCAAAAATCGACAGACATGCCATTATTCAAAATGGTCGGCTATAAGGGTAATGTACCCTATGTAAATCTTCGAGAATTTCCCAGCGCCCACAAAAGCCACGTCAGGGAGACCAGCTTATTCACCGGCGCTATATCAAATCAAGTCCGCAATAGCCAGAGTTGCCGTTTCCGTTCCGGTGCCAGATCAAAATCCGGGAGGTCAAGTCGAGGAGACAGCGTGATGCTACTACGGTGGCTGTCGGTAATGGTGGTAGTTGGGTGGAACCTGAATGGAATCTGGATAGGATAGCTTGAATAGTTCGGTTTGCAATCGTGAATGGAAAGCAGCAGAGGAGAGTGCAAGCGGATGAGATCATGAGAGATTGAATTAGGAGGGGAGATTGGGGAGATAGGAGGTTGAGCGAACAGGCGGAGGTCTGTAGTTGGAAGTCCGTTCCAAAGAGCTGGTGCAGCATAGAGCGGTTGCAGAATTTCAGAGAGGATGATACCGGAGGGCGAGAGAGAGAGAGAGAGAGAAAGATTATGATGATGAGCGAGTAGACCTGCATGGGCAGTAGGATGGTGAATAGTTGACGAATGTAGGAGGACTCAGTCTTTGGGCTGGAGATTTCGCTGGGGCGCATAAGAAATATCGCCTTGCAAGAGTATTCCTGATGATTGGAGTCTTACGCGTTACAGTGCACAGTGGGTCCTTATAGTGTGCATTTATTTATCTTTTTAAATGAGATCCCTGCCATGGTAAAGCGAGACCATGCATAAGCCATGGTTTTGGTTGGCTTCTGCGCGGAACCGGTTTTGAATCTGAATTAGAGATCAGGATGCAGACAAAGACAGAAGGATCAGATGAGACAGAGACAGAGATAGGAGATAGGAGATAAGGATAGAGATAGATGGAGAACGGGATAAGGACAGGGATATAGCCAGATGGAGATGGATGGATGGAGATGTAGATCTATGGATGGATAGATGGATGGATAGATGGATGGATAGATGGATGGATGGATGGATGGATAGATAGATAGATGGATAGATGGATGGATGGATGGACGGACGGCCAGGCATACAGACAGACAGAGCTGTCAACATTAAAGCCCAGATGAAGACAAAATTAATTTCTCTGAGAAGGTAATAATCTGTTAGCACAATTTCTTCTTTGTTTAGCCTATATAATTGGCTTCTCATTGTTCTAATTGCAATTACATTTTTAATGTAACTCTTCTGACGGCGCACCATATGGTTCATAATGTCTAATTAGTTACATTACATCTTTGTGCGTTGCAATAGCCAATTTTTGCTTATGCCATGCCATGCACAAGCTGTCCTATATCCAATCCGACAACTCGTTCCCCTTTCATTGCCTTTCTCTGTCTCTGTCTGTCTGTAGGCCTGTAAGTAGTAAAGGAGATCATTTTCTGGACCACTCAAAACAACAATTAAGCTAATTGAAAGTGACAGCTCTGTAAAGGTCCTTTTCCAAACCACGTCAAAACAAAATGATTAATTACTTCTTTGATCTATATAGGAAACAGCCTGGTCTAGGAAAATGCTGACTAATCACTTCTTTGATGTATATAGGAAACAGCCTGGTCTAGGAAATAATGCAATAGCAATTATTGTTTTGATTTACATATGATTAATTACTTCTTTGATGTCACTGGTCCAGGAAAAGAGACTGGTTTAGGAAATAATGCTGACGCTACATTTCCTTTGATGATGAATAACACTCTTATGGGTGCATCTCCCTTACAGACAAACCAACATTCCTGTCTGTCTGTCTGTCTGTCTGTCTGCCCGTCTGTCTGTCTGTCTGTCTGTCTGTCTGTCTGTGTGACCTCTTTGTATACTGCAGATGTGTACAATAAATTATTATTCCTTCACAAGGCATTGCGTCCCCTAGCTCCCCATAGGCAACGCCAGCACTCTTGGACACTGTACAATAAATTATTATTATCAGAGACGGCCTTTGAGTGTATTCACCCTTTAATTGTTGATGCACGCGTGAACCGATATAGCATGTGGCATGTCTCAAAGAAGCGCCACGAATGATCAAACATAACGGTCTTATGCGGCGCGCACCGTTCGAATGATCTATAGACCTTTAACGCAAAGACCCTTGTCTGATCACACACCCTTTTATCACATACATCTGTCTATATGCACCTCAAGCCGCTTGGACATTACTACATACGCATCCCATGCATAAATGTCACAACAAAGTATTATTCTGCATCCTGTAACAAATAATGGTATTTGTACTAACCACAAATGCTCTTTCATCATCAAAGCCACCATTACACTTCTAAAGGCGCAATCATCACAAATAACTGACTGTTCATCACAAATATCTGTTTGATCATCAAAGCCACCATTACACTTCTAAAGGCGTAGTCATCACAAATAACTGTCTGATCATCACAAATATCTGTTTGATCATCAAAGCCAGCATTACACTTCTAAAGGCGCAGTCATCACAAATAATTGTTTGATCATCACAAATATCTGTTTGATCATCAAACACTGCAGTACACCAAGCCTTCTAAAGACTCTTTCATCTGACACATACACAAATCTAGATAGGGACACACATAACCAGTGCTAAGACACACCCCCACCTATTTCGCTTCTATAAAACGGAGCAAATGTCAGCAGTCTTTACAGAGGTTTTTCGAAATCGCCAGACGACGACAACCGCCGTGTCTTCCTGAGACCAGAACGCAACTCTACAATCTTGTGACGCAGACAGACGTTTGCAGAGCAAGTCTTCTTCGTACACCAAAAGATGCCAGCATGTGAGAATTATTTTAATTTTGTATTAGCTTTCAGCAATTTCTGAATTAATTTCATTGCGAGGTATAATAGGAGCCTACTTATTCTTTCATTATCTTATTCATTCGCTCATCTCTTATACCATTCATTAACTTTGAAAATGAACTCATAGGTCTGCTATTTCTTTGTTTCTTTAGTATCCAAAATGCGTGCTGACATTGAAGAACTGAAAGAAGAAGAGCTTCGAATTATGGCAAGACTACAAGAACTGAGTATGTGTCATTTGGAATTATAATCTAGCATCAAGTATTTTCATAACTTATAATTTCACAAATTGTCTTCAGCGCAAATCTTTTGTGTAGTACCCTCTGTGAAATATTTTAAAACCTCCAAGCAAACTATGGTTTGATATAAAAATAACCGTAAAGAAATTGGTAAAATATTTTCGCATTCTTCGGAAATGTAGTATTTTAAATTTTTATCTAGGCCTATAGGTCTTATAGCTGCATTATCTTATTGCAGGACGGCAACGAAACGCAACAACTTCAACAGTTGCTGAGTCGCGTACAGCACCATCCTGGTCGAACGGAGGTTCACCGTCAACAGGGCAAACTTGGTCGGTCGCAGGGGAGCCTTCAACAGCCCACACTTGGACGGTCGGAGACCTACCTTCGGCAGGACAAACTTGGCCGGTCGTTGGGGCATCTTGGATGCCGACAGAGCAGTCTGTCGCTCCAACTTGGTCGGTCGCAGGGGAGCCTTCAACAGTCCAGACTTGGACGGCCGCAGACCCATCTTGGACGGTCGCGCCGCCACCTTCGGCGGCCACGTCTTGGACACCTGCAGATCAGACTTGGTCGACCGCAGACCCATCTTGGACGGTCGCGCCTCCACCTTCGGCGGCCACGTCTTGGACACCTGCAGATCAGACTTGGTCGGTCGCAGGTCCATCTTGGCCGATCGCAGACCCATCTTGGCCGGGTGCAGATCCATTTTGGTCGGCCGCAGGCCCATCTTGGACGGTCGCGCCTCCACCTTCGGCGGCCACGTCTTGGACACCCGCAGACCTGCCTTCGTCTGTGGCAGGTCCATCTTCAACGTCGACAGAGTCGCACGTCAAACCAGCGTCTTCCACCACTGCAAGAGAGCCGCCTGATGCAACAAGTAAGTTGAATTCGAAAATTTTCAATGCATTTCATAAGTAGTGCGAGCACACCATTACAAAACATTAAGGTTTGCGGTTGTTCTGCATTGTTTTACCGGATATGTTGTCAAACATTTTGGATTGTTTTTTCCTGTGTGTAGGCTACGCACAAACACTTTGTCTATACCTTTTTAAATTCTTAAAACTCGTTCATGTGATCTGTATTGAATTCCCTATACATTACATATTGAAAATGTCTTCATTTGTAGAATTTCATTCAGTTTTCTTACTTTTCTTTATTTTACTTATAGATTTGGCAATGAAGATTGCTGCTTCGGTGTTCTTGACGGACTCAGAGGAGGACGATTTGGCCGAAATGTGGGGTCCTATGACTGATCAAGAACTTTTGGGCTACGTTCTTCAAATAGAGGCGGAAGAAGAAGCGAAAAAAGAAGCAAGAAAGTTGGAACGTGGAAAAATGCCAGGTAGCACATCAATGCATATGTATTTAAATATAGTTTAATTTTTAAAATAAAGTGTTGTATATTATATCCATACAAATATTGAATAAATATTGCTAGTGTATAAATACCTTTATTTTATTTTATTTTATTTTTAGCGAAAAGACGAGTATCATCGCCCGACAAAAGTGTACAGCCAAAGGAGAAGAAACTTAGTAAGTGAATTTTAAATTATACTCAAACAACCTTCAATGTAAAATGTCTATTTTTTTCAGGTACTGCAATTTCTACTTATAAAATCCTTATTTTTATTTTTTCTCTCTTTTCATTCTTGCAGATTCTGGTGGTGCTGGCATCATCACTTTCAAAGAATCGAGTGGAGAAGGAACTTCATCCAACATTCAGAACGAGTCAACGCGTAAGCTATTTCTTTCACAAATGTAAAATATCACATTGTACATATAAAGTCTAACTTTACTTTTCTTACCTGTTACACACACACACTCACACACACACTCACACACACACACACACACACACACACTATGCTTGTATGCTTTTACATTCTTATTGCAACATGCAAGGTTTAAGTCAATATTTGTACTATTTCTGTTAAACTTTAGAACGATGCGAATCTTGTAAGAATTACAAGGAGAACTTGACAAACAACCTCTGTCAAAGATGTCTGAATATGAAACAGTGCACTCAATGTAAAAATCGTCGCGCACCACGATTCTTCCGGGCTGGACAGGATCTGTGCGTTACGTGTATCAAGAAGCAGAAGAACCCGTCCGTGCGCACTGCAACAAACAACTGTTTCCTCGACATATCGCTTCCAATCGCGCAAACAACAGACGTTCACGCCATGCTGCAAGAAGAAGCGCCACGAATGATCAACACACTGGAGGACACTCTGAGAGATGAAGGGTAACTTTGCAGAAATTTTTCTTGTATGCTTTATGAAAGTATAAATTTCGTCTTGCATTGCTGTGAATACTTAGAAAATTTTCGACTAAAATCATAGTACATATACACACATTCAAACATATGCACAAGCTTTATATATTTTTCGAACTATTCTAGTAATTTATATTTTTCACACTGCAAAGTCTTTGACTTATGCTATGTATATGACACGCACGCACACACACACACACACACACACACACACACACACACAGTAATCATTATACAGGCAAAATATTGGACTTGCTCAATATTTCTGAATTTTAGCCCGGTGAAATGGTATGTGGCAATAGATGTGGCGTTTCAAAGAGAAGCCTCAGAAGGAGAAAGTAGCACGACCGGCTACTTCAAGTCGATGCCGGCAACCCTTCTACAACCGAGTCAAATACCAGAGCAGCTGCAAGAAGCTGCTGAAAGAATTGACGAACTGGTAGAGACATTTACAACACAAAATTCTGGATGGGTAGTGAGTGGTATTGTGGATTTTAAATTGTGCAACGCAGTATACGACCCAATAGGTGGCTCTAATTACATACCCACTCCACAATATTTGTTAAATAAGCGAGCAACTTTGAATATACAGAATGATGATGAGCAGTGCTTTCTCTACAGTGTGCTTTCTGTTTCTCATTTCAAGTCTAACAACCCACACAGAGTCAGCCACTACAAGCCATATCTGGATGAGCTTGTCACTGAGGGATTAAAATTTCCTATGAAAATTGAACAAATATCTTTATTTGAAGGTCTGAATCCTGACTATAGCATAAATGTGATATATTTCAATCCAGACGACAAGCATTTTACGCCACTGTACGCAAGTGCTCACAGGGATAGAAAACACATTGTAAATCTTCTTTTGCTTAATGATGGCGAAAGACGGCATTACATTGTAGTGCGAAATCTTTCTGCTCTTCTAAAGGGAAGAAATACTGACACTAAGAGAACCTTTCCATGTCCTTACTGCCTCTACTGCTTCACCACCGCTGCTGGCAAAAATTCACACATGGAAGAATGTGGGAAACATGGACTTCAGACCGTGCGTTACCCCACTCCCGAAAATTGCAACCTTAAATTTACAAATACACAGAATGAGATGGCCTTGCCATATGTAATATACGCTGACTTTGAAAGCTACTTGGTTCCAAATGAAGCTCCTTCCAATGACAAAGCAACCAAAATTCTTGACACTCATATTCCTAGCGGTTTTTGCTGCTTCACCATTTCATCCTTTCCACATTTGAACGATGCTCTGCCATACGTCTACTCGGGTCCTGACGTTATGACCAACTTCTTTTCACACATAAAATCCGAGCAAACTCGAATTAATAAAATTTTGGCTACCAACATGCCCATGAAGCCACTCTCACAGCAGCAGAACATGGAATTTGAATCTTGCACAGCATGTCCTTCTTGCTCTACTTCTTTGACGGCTCAAAATAAAGTCCGGCACCATTGCCATATGACCGGCAACTTTATTTCTGCACTCTGTTCGCCCTGCAACTTGAAGATGAAATTTAGAAAGCCTACAAAGTCTAAGAACCAGAAAACCGCAAACTATCTTCTTCCAGTTGTTTTTCACAACCTCAAAGGTTATGACTCTCACCACATACTGAAACATATGGTTAAGGAATTTGCAAGCCACGAAATTAATGTTATTGCAACCAATATGGAAAAGTACCTTTCTTTTGAAGTCAACAATATCAGATTTTTGGATTCCCTTCAATTTCTGAACTGTGGTTTGGATGTGTTGGTCAAAAATTTGTCGAAAGAAGATGACTCTAAATTCGTGCATTTGCGGCGACTTTTTCCGAATAATTACAAATTACTGCTGCGTAAGGGGGTATTTCCCTACGAATACATGACATCGGCCTGCAGAATGACCGAAAGGACTCTGCCACCCAAAGGCTGCTTCTTCAGTAAATTGACAGACGAGGACATTACACAGGCTGACTACGATTATGCACAACAAATTTGGCAGACGTTCGACATGCAGACTATGCAGGACTACCACGATCTCTATCTGAAGACTGATGTTATTTTGCTAGCCGATATTTTTGAATCCTTTCGTAGCATGTCCCTGGACTTTTACAAATTGGACCCTCTCCACTATTACAGCAGTCCTGGACTTAGTTTCGACGCGTGTTTACGCATGACAAAAGTAAATTTGGAATTAATAACAGACCCAGACATTTACCTCTTTATCGAAAGAGGCATGAGAGGTGGTGTCTCCATGATCTCCAACCGTTACGCAAAGGCAAATAATCCGTATCTTGCCCAAGGATACGATCCAAATGTACCAAATAGCTACATAATGTACTTGGATTGTAATAATTTGTACGGTTACGCCATGTCCGAGCCTCTTCCAACTGGAAGATTTCGGTTTTTAGACACTGACGAAATTGATAATTTCGACTTGGACACTAAATTGACAGACGATGACATGGGCTATTTGTTGGAAGTGGACTTGGACTATCCTTCGCATCTCCATGACGAACACAACGATTACCCCCTTGCACCTGAGAGACTGAACATAAAAGCTGACATGATATCGCCTTACGCAC
Source organism: Lumbricus rubellus (assembly GCA_945859605.1). Classification (NCBI taxonomy): domain Eukaryota; kingdom Metazoa; phylum Annelida; class Clitellata; order Crassiclitellata; family Lumbricidae; genus Lumbricus; species Lumbricus rubellus. The sequence goes on along the minus strand of CAMAOG010000077.1, from coordinate 35,832 downwards.
AGTCCGTTTCGCGCAAAATTTCGACTAAAATTGCTTCTGGCACCGAAAAGTTGGTGCCCAACCTCATGCCAAAGACCCGGTATGTTGTTCATTATCGCAATCTACAATTCTACCTGAAAATGGGCATGAAATTGACCAAAATACATAAAATTCTGGAATTCCAACAAAGTCGATGGCTACAAAAATATATCGACTTCAACACATCCAAACGTCAGGCAGCAAAATCTTCGTTTGAAAAAGATTTTTATAAGTTAATGAATAACTCAATTTATGGTAAAACCATGCAGAATAATAGAACACATCTGACTGTGAAGTTGGTCATGAATGCAACTCGTGCTAAAAGATTTGTAGCTCGTCCAAATTTCGAGTCGTACACGATAATAAACGAAGATCTGACAGTGATAAAATTGATCAATTCAAATGTCTTCCTCAACAAGCCCCTTTATGCCGGACTGTGTATTCTGGACATTTCCAAATTAAAGATGTACGAGTTCCATTACCAACACATTCTGCCCCTTTATGGAAATGCTTGCAAACTCCTTTTCACAGACACCGATAGCCTTTGCTATCATATCTTTACACCTGATGTATACTGTGACATGCAGCTTAACATGGATGAATATGACACCTCCGACTATCCCTGTGAGCACTTTCTACACAGCCGCGCAAATGCTAAGGTCATAGGCAAGTTCAAAGATGAATGTAATGGGGAGGCAGTTTTAGAGTTTTGTGGATTAAGGGCAAAAATGTACAGTCTGTTGTTGTCTGATAACAAGGAGAAAAAGACTGCTAAGGGAATTCAGAGGGCCTTTGTGAAGAAGAATATTCGACATGCAGAGTATCGTGACTGTATTTTTAACGAAAAAACTACAACTTCGAAATTCTGTGCCATACGAAGTACAAAGCATGAATTGCACACTGTAGAGATAAGCAAAGTTGCTCTTTCGCCTTATGATGATAAGCGCTTTCTCCTAAATTCATCTGACTCTTTTGCATATGGTCATATAGATATTGCACTATATAAAGATATTTGAAGTGAAATAATGCTTGTCGTAGTATGTTTTAATTTCAAAGTTTATAGATTAGATGTTGTAGAATATATAGTTTGTCTTGTGTTGTATATTAAAAGAGAGAGACTTATGTTGAAGAGACACTAGTAAGAATTCTTGTATGTATGTGTGCATGAAGATAACGTTTGGTTGAAGAAGAAAGAAGAAAAAATTATCCTGTGTTTGTTCTTTACTTCACTAGTATACAAATAAAATACATGTTTCACATGACACAAATATTTATTCAGAAATGTCTGGATTTAAAGTCCGAAAGGGTTGCATTGAGTGCATGATAAAGCACCCAACTGGTTTGCATGATCTAAAGAGGCATAGCATGGCATGGCATTTCTAAGTTCTGGAAAATGTTCGTGAAGCTGCGAAATTTTAAGAAGAAGATTGTCCCACTCGTCCAATCGAAGAGCTATTCCACTACGAGTTGGTCTTTCCTTGGTGGTGTTGAGCGGCAGAAAGTAGCGACGAATATTTACACATCTGTAGTTCTTGGAAATTGATGCGTAGTAGCGGCCGCCGAGATGTTGGTAGAGGTCCACAGGCTGATTCGCTTTCAAAAGATCCACATTTCTGTCCAGTTCGTCCAGACACACCCGAAATCTCGCCCAAGCAGCTTTGTTGAAGGATACACCTTTCTTGGTCGGATAGGGCTTGCCATCATGTTCTACATATTCGCGTATATGCACCATGAGTTCGTCCTTGTAGTAACTGGCTGTCAGGTATCGATTGTTGCCTATGGATTCTTTGAAAGACGCTCTCTATAGAAAAATAATAGAAAATTCTTTGAGTTATATTGCAAATTTCTAAACAATATGAAATGCTGGAATTTTTAATCATGAGCACCAATATAAAATATATTCTTCACCATTATATAAAGAAAAGTCCATGTTACTTACTGGTATTGGTACGAGTGTTCGCGTTGCAGTCATGTTTGGCTGTAGTATCTTGTCGAATCGAAAAGAAAATGACGTAGAAATGCTTCAAGAGTGTTCAGTTGCCCTTTTATAATATAAGTGTTGCACATCCATATTTAAAAATAGTTTGGAATTTCCCAGAGTCGTTGGAAATCGCTTGGTGGGGGAGTATGTTGTATAAGACCACCACATCAAAACAATTTAGATGAAAGAATATCAACGAAATGTACAATGAATCATGCCATTTCCTAGACCAAATGCTTTGGCATTATAGATCAAAGAAGTAATTGGTCATCAAGGGAATGTAGCGTCAGCATTATTTCCTAAACCAGTCTCTTTTCCTGGACCAGTGACATCAAAGAAGTAATTAATCATATGTAAATCAAAACAATAATTGCTATTGCATTATTTCCTAGACCAGGCTGTTTCCTATATACATCAAAGAAGTGATTAGTCAGCATTTTCCTAGACCAGGCTGTTTCCTATATAGATCAAAGAAGTAATTAATCATTTTGTTTTGACGTGGTTTGGAAAAGGACCTTTACAGAGCTGTCACTTTCAATTAGCTTAATTGTTGTTTTGAGTGGTCCAGAAAATTATCTCCTTTACTACTCCTGTATGTCTGTCTGTCTATCTCTCCCTCCCTCTTTCCTTCCCTCCTTCCATCCCTCCCTCCCTGTTTTCGTCTTCTACTTCTGCATCTGCTGCAGTTGTGATACTTGAGCGCGATCATTGGCTCCTCAAAGAGCCACAAGACACGATGGCGGCAGAATTAAAACAACAATCTCGTTCATTATGACGGTAACTGGTCACAGTGGTCAGCCATTGCCTGTCTGCTTCGTTGTCTCACTCCCTCCGTTCCTTCATGTGTCCTTTCGTCTGCGTCTCCCTTAATTCCCTCTTCCCTCCATCCATCATTCCACCAACGTATCACCAGTTTTCCACCGATCCGGCGTTTTTCATCTAGTTCTACCTATAAGCATTTAATCCTCATTTAATCCTCATTTAATCCTCATTTAATCCTCATTTAATCCTCATTTAATCCTCATTTAATCCTCATTTAATCCTCATTTAATCCTCATTTAATCCTCATTTAATCCTCATTTAATCCTCATTTAATCCTCATTTAATCCTCATTTAATCCTCATTTAATCCTCATTTAATCCTCTTTTAATCCTCATTTAATCCTCATTTAATCCTCATTTAATCCTCATTTGATCCTCACTCTCGTCACAATTCGTCATCCTCAATCTGCTTCTCTTTCTAATTCTACACCTTATTCGCTATTCCTCTCTGTCTTCTTCGTCCAAATTCTTCTCCTTCTCCTCTTCCTCTTCTTCTTCCACCAACTTGACCTCTTGATCTTCGTCATCCTCCTTATCTTCTTCCTCCTCGTCCTTCTTTTCTTTCTTCTTCTTCCATCTTTCATCGTTTCCTCATTTCCAATTTTCCATCCTCTTCCTCCCTTCCTCCTTTTCGTCTTTGTCCTCGTCTTCGTCCTCCTCTTTCCTGTTCTCTTCCACATACTCTTTCTTTTTCTCCTCAACCTCCTTCTTTTCCTCCTCCTCCTCCTCCATCTCTCCTATTCCTCCTCCTCCTCTTCCTCCTATCCTCTCCCTCCACCTCTTCCTCTTCCTCCTACTCTCTCCATTTTCTTCCTCCTTCTACTACTCCTCCTCCTTCTTTTACATCTCCTCCTTTTTATCCTCTTCCTGATCCTCCTCCTCCCCTTCCTCCTCCCCCTCCTCTCCCTCCTGCCTCTGCTATAGATCTCTCGGTGACCGCGATGCCCTCAGCATTCATCAATCACTCAACTTCAAGATTTTCTAAATCGAATTTCTCGAAAACTGACGCTTTGCTCCTTTAGCCTCCTTACACAAAGGTCGCCACTCTGCTCTCCAAGGGATTCGTGGTGGTCGTGTTGATAATGATGGTCGCGGTGTTTGGCTATGACACGGAGGTGGTCTCAACACTATGGTGGTGTTTATTGTGGTGGTGGTGGTCGTGGTGGTGGTCGTGGTCGTGGTGATGCAGAGTTGGTGCTTAAGGCGTTGACAGTAATATCACTGGTGTTGTAGTGGTGATGATTGCGGCGGTGGTGATGGTGTTTGCGGAGTGGTGATAGTATAAATGGTGAAACGGTGGAACAGCGGTTGCATTCTGGATCGGTGGTCGTACTCAGGCTATTTGTTTCTTCTTTTTCTATATGCTGAAAGACAAGAGACTAAACCATATTAGAAAGTAACTAAACGCCTTTAATTCTGACCGTGAATAAAAATAATAAAAGAGAGAATTCAAGATTGTGCATGCATCTTCACTTTCCCTTGAGTGTGTGCTGTGCTGCAATAGACTTTCGATTTTTTTAGAAGTCGGTCATCAGAAACAGTGAAATGACCCTGCAGTCAGTCTGGCCTTTCTCATTTCGACTGGCGTGTTCGCCCGTATTGTAGTGGGTAAATGTTTATGGTCAGCTGAATGTCCACCAGATGCCCATCCTGCAGCCTTGGCTATCAAAATAGAATCCTGCTGTATATACTCCGATGCATAGAATGGACCTTGGTGGAGTCGTTGCTGTCCCCTAAGTGTCTACAACGTTTCAAGCGCCATCGACCAAGTCATCCTTCTTTTATATCTGCTGTCTGTCTGCCTGTCCGTCTGCCTGTCTGTCTGTCTGTCTGTCTCACTGTCTGTATGTCTGCCTCTCGCTGACGACGAGTAGGCCTAACACTACTCTTTAATGACCAATTAAATTTGACCCCGCGATTACACAGTATTAGGCAAACAACTGGTACGGCCTATAGTATAACATTGGGCATAATTATACAACCAGTAGGCTACTTTTCAATCAATAAATCGATCAGAATTTATATAGCACCCCTTCAAGGTCCCCTAATCAGAGACGCTCCCGGTCCAAGATAAGCGAAAAAAAGCAGCCGACAACACTTAGTGAAACTGAGAACAGTTATTAGTTGATTGACGGATTGACTGATTGATTGATGGACGGATGAATCGGTGGATGGATTGATGGAATGATGGATTAAATGGATGGATGGATGGATGGATTGACTGATGGTTGGATTGATCAATGGATTGATTGATGGATTGATTGATGGATTGATGGAATGATGGATTAAATGGATGGATAGATGGACGGATGGATCGATGGATGGATTGACTGATGGTTGGATTGCTCAATGGATTGATTGATGGATTGATGGAATGATGGATTAAATGGATGGATAGATGGACGGATGGATCGATGGATGGATTGACTGATGGTTGGATTGATCAATGGATTGATTGATGGATTGATGGAATGATGGATTAAATGGATGGATTAAATGGATGGATAGATGGACGGATGGATTGACTGATGGTTGGATTGATCAATGGATTGATTGATGGATTGGTGGAATGATGAATTAGATAGATGGATAGATGGATGGATGGTTTAAATGGATGTAAACTGCTTTCATTTGACGATGGAATCTGTCATGTCAAAGGATTTCTTGGATATAATTTGATCCTCTGACGTCGTCTCTCGCATTAAGAAGTACACGCGTACATGTAGCTCATTCGTCCCCCCCACCCATCCCACCCCATTCCACCCAATTTCGTATCACCGACTCACTTATCCACTCATCCAATCCATCCTGTAAGTATACGACCATGGAATGCATTCCATCCAATCTTCCACTCAACCGGTCATTAACTTCTCCCGCGATACCGAGACGTTGCCGTTCGATGTCAAGAGAGAGAGAGAGGCAGAGAGAAAGAGAGAGAGAGAGAGAGAGAGAGAGAGAGAGAAAGAAAGAGAGAGAAAACCCAGACAGACAGCCAGACAGACATACACAGCGAAGTAAATCTGAGAGAGAAATAGACAGAGACAGACAGACAGACAGAAACCAAGACAGAAACCGAGACAGAGTCTTAGACAGAGACATAGGCAGTGAAAGAGACAGATAGAGTGACAGAGACACAGATACAGAGAAAAAATAGAAAGATAGGGATAGTGCGAGAGGGAGGGAAAGGGAGAGAGAGAGAGAGAGAGAGAGAGAGAGAGAGAGAGAGAGAGAGAGAGAGAGAGAGAGAGAGAGAGAGAGAGAGAGAGAAAGGAGATAGAGACAGAGATAATTATACAGATATAGAGACAGATTTAGGCGCAAAAAGACACGGAGACTCGTCGGAGAGATACAATTAGCTACAGAGAAAGAAAGAAAGACAGAGACAGAGACAGAGACAGATGGAAAGAGACAGAAAAGGAAACAGAGAGGACCTGCAGATAAGACACCGAAACGAGGCCATTGTTCCGTCATCTTAATAATTACCTGGCTGGACATGACATTCGTTGCATCGGAATCGGACCGTGTTCAAGATATACATGTATGTGTCTCTTGCTCCACGTGAATTCCTTCGTGTATGTATCTTCCACTCACTATAAATATCTCTGTGTATGTCTCGGTCCCTCTCTCTCCTAATCTCTCTCCGTGATTCCAACGGAGTCTGCAAATCCAATGTCTTGTCTCGACTGTTGTTTGTTACGCATCACTGAGCTGAAGGGCCTTGAGGAAATTTCTCCAGTCTCCAGAAGAAAGAAGAGAGAGCGACGAAATGAAATACGTGGAGTAATGAAGGGAGGTAGAGAGGGAGAGACAAGTCTGAAATGGAATTGGACAGACAATGGGAAGGATTGTTGGAATTGAAGGAGTTTACCGTAATCGTACAGTGGTGTGGAAAGAGAAACGTATGAAGAGAGAGAGAGAGAGAGAGAGAGAGAGAGACAGACAGACAGACAGACAGACAGACAGACAGAGACAGAGACAGAGACAGAGACAGAGACAGAGACAGAGACAGAGACAGAGAGAGAGGGAGGGAGGGAGGGAGGGAGGGAGGGAGAAACAGAGAGACAGACCGATAGACAAAGACAGGGACAGAGACAGAGAAAGAGGCAGACGTTCTGAAAGAGACAGAGAGAGATGAGAGAGAGAGAGACAGATAGACAGAAACAGAAAGAGACACAGAAATAGACAGAAAGATAGAGACAAAGACAGAGAGACAGATATAGAGAAAAACAGACAAAAAGAGACAGGGAAAGATATGGAGAGAGCAGACAGACAGACAGACATACAGACAGACAGACAGACAGACAGAATCACAAACAATCACAGCGAAAAAAAAAAGAGTCAGAAGAAGATTGATAGAGAGAGGAGTTCTATGGTCCAAATATTTTTCTAGAATCTATTAGTCACATTATCAGTCCCAGCAGCACCAGCACCAGCAGCAGCAGCAGCATCAGTAACTGCATAGGATGAGTGGAAGGAGGTTATTGATGAATTTCCGTTTTTTCCATTCATCGGATTCTTTTAATTGGGTCGAGTGGAGAAATGGTAAAGCCACCTCGATCGATCCGATGGTGCAAATGACACAAGGGTCTCAACGCCAAATCAGTATGCAGCAAACAACAGCGACATAGACTACTCGCTAGAATCAATTAACCTATTGGTATGAGAAAGACGCACAGAGTGAGGCAGACACACAGACAGACAAACAGACAGACAGACAGAGACGCAGCTATACAGGAATACATGGTTAACCAGAAAAGACACGTAGGGAGATATAGACATACACATACAGAGGCAGAGCGACAGAGGCAGAGACAGACTAGAGAGACAAAAAGACAGAAAGACGGAGGCAGTGACACAGACAGATAGTCATAGAGACAGAGGCGCTGATATATAGACAGGCAGACAGTCAACCAAAAAAGACACCTTGAAGTGTATAAACAGAGAGAGGGAGGCAGGCAGACAAAGAGGCAGAAATAGACAGACAGACAAACAGACAGACACCTAAAGATAGACATGCAGAGACAGAGAGACAAATGGGAGACAGAAACAGAGACAGACAGAGATACAGAGAGCGACAGAGTGACAGAGACAGACAGAGAGAGAGAGAGAAAAAGAGAGAGAGAGAGAAAAGAGAGAAAGAAAGAAAGAGAGAGACAGAGAGAGGGAGAGACAGACAGAGACAGACAGAGACAGACGTCTATTCAGACTGAAGTCCATTAGTAGTCAAAGTGCCGGAGACTAAGAGATCGCCTCTAATCCGCATCACTCCGCAACACCAACGATGCTTGTCCCCTCCTCCCCATCCCCATCCCCTCCTCATCCTCATCCTCCTCCGCAACCATCACACATCGGTCCGCAGCATCAGCAGCATCAACGGCTTCAACAACATCACCACCAGCTGCCGTACCATCACCATCACCATCACCAGCAGCAGCATGAGGAGGAGGATGACTGCAGCTGATGTGGCTGCATGGATCCAGAAATAATTCATATTTGATGAACGACCGTTGGTGCCAAAGCTGCAGCGAAAACGAAGATAAGTAGACATCGATGCCCACGTACATCTGCAGCAGCAGCAGCAGCAGCAGCAGCAGCAGTGAGATGGAGAGAAGGAATAAAGGCGGAAGATGGAGAGAAGGAGGATAATGGAGGAGACCCCGTGACCCGCGGAGGTCACACTACAACGGTCACAACTAGCATAGAGAGCTTTATCGGTCGTGCGTACAGATCGAATGCTTCCTCCCCCAGCCAGATGGTCACACAGACAGAGAGAGACAGCCAAGCAGACATACAAATAGACTGACTGGCAGACAGACGGACGGACGGACAGACTGACAGACGGACGTAAGAACGGACAGGTAGACAGACAGACAGGCAGACATACGTGAATAGACGGCATGCAGAACGAATTACCCAAGAGCTATTTTCATCGTCGTATATAGACTCGTAGTGCTGTGTCGTGTGCATTGACCTTAAGCAGCCCCTGCATCATGATAACTGAAAAAGGAGCATAACGAATGGGTCACGAGTCACATTTGGATCACGTGAGCAATCGACGCAAGCCAAAATGTTTTTTGTAGGTTTGACATTGACACGTTAAACCAGATGCTTCACAAAAAGCATCGAAAAAGTGGAAAAAATGTTTGAGTTTGTTTTGGCGGAGAAGCTAAAATAATATCGAAAGTGTAGCGAATAAACGCTCCTTAACAAACGAATCAATTAACTAATAACCTGTGTAATTATTAATACTAAGTAACAGTTAAGCTAGACAATTAATTGGCGTATTTAATAGATAATTAATAAATTGAATTGTGGCATTAGCGAATATAACAGTAGAAATCACAAACACAAATGCGCTACAAAAATCAGTCAACGCTTGAGGAGGCACGAAAACAGCGTTTCGCGCAGCAGACGATCGTCAACACTGTGAGCAGCCGAAGCGTCACGTGGTCTGATTCGGGCATGAGATTCTGAAAAGAATGGCAGACATTTTGCGATTTGTCAACCAAAAACGTTAATTCAGAATGCGCCGATGACATTTATTTGAGTGTGAAAAACGGGACTTATTGTACGTTTATTCCACTGCTGATCTGTAAATCCTAGGGAACGTAGTACCTGGGTTAGATAGAAATGTTCGAAGTTTAAGTCGGACTGTAATAGCGAACAAAGTCAATTTTCGCTCGGCATCGATCTTGGGATCGAGAAGACATTGCGAGAACCAGTTGCGATTGGAGTTTCGAAGTAACGAGAAGAAGTGGTGATTCGACGACGAAGCAGAAGTGAAGAAGACGTGTGAGTAGCCAGTGCTCACAGAAGAACGAAGACGACGCGGTGGTGAAACGGCGACCGAGGGCAGCCAGGGAGAAGCGACCTTTCTTCCCATCTTTCCTTCCAATCCAGTTTCCCTGTGTCAAGAACAAGGACCTCATCATCTACTCAAGAAGGGAACTCTTGAGGAAGCTAAGCACCTTATAATATTTTAGTAGATAAATACGCCACAATAGGTAGTTAGGGTATTGAATATTATTTACTGTTGAATGTTGATATTTATAATATACATCAAAAATGAAATACAGCTTGTTCTTGTTGTAGGTCAATTCTAGTAATCATTCTTGATCACCCATTACGAATCCCTGAGTTTATAAAGCGTCTAGGGTAAGACCTGGTATGCGACAGTATGGGGACTCAGATTCCGGGATTTTAGTCAGCTTAAAAACTGATCTAATTGAACATTAATGACACTAGAAACAGCATAGAACAATATTGCTAGTATATTGATTTTTTGGATGTAAAGCTGAACTGATAGAGACTTGCATTTTAGAACTGTAGAGTGTATTTTAAAGAGTCCACAGCGACTGATATATTGAATTGATTTCTGTGTTCAGAAATTATATAGCGCATTTTTTGCCTATATTTTACTACTTGCTAATTTGAAGTAAGTCAGTAAGTGATGGCCAACAGTGATTTCGAAAGCTGGGCGAAGTTAGCCAAAGAGTTAGAGCTAAGTGGAGAGGAGCTCCGTACGTTTGTTAAAGAAAGACAGGCGGAACAGCGGCAAGATAGAATAGCAGAAAGGGCGTTTGCAAAGGAAGCCGCTGAAGCATTAGAGAGGATTAAGGCCGAGGCAGAGGTAAAGAAAGCTGAGTTAGCAGCCGATGCCAAGAAAGCCGAGGCTGAGATAAAGAAAGCTGATGCCGATGCCAAGAAAGCGGAGGCGGAAATAAGAAGAGCCGAATTAGATGCTCAGGCAGCTGCAGATACAAGAAGGCTTGAAGCTGAAGCTGAAGACAGGAAGACACAAGCAGCAATGCAGGCTAGAAAGGCCGAAATTGAGTTAGAAACAATTAGAAGTGCGGAGACAGAAGCAAGAGAGAATCGCTTAGCCGCTGAAGCACGAGAACAACGTGAAGCGACTGAAGCACAACAACGACGTGAAGCGACTGAAGCACAACAACAACGTGAGCTACAGCTAGAATTAGCACGGATTGAATCACAAGTAAGAATGAGAGAAATTGAGTCCAGAGGTCAAGACAGAGAAAGTGGAAGTGCATCATTCACAATGGTTGGTGACAATCCACAACAAGGGGAAAACAACAGGAACAACAGAGGGATGAGGGATATCAAATTCCCCATCTTCGACGAAAACAAAGATTGTTTAGACGCCTACCTGTTGCGGTTCGAACGAACTTGTGTAGCATACGAAATAAAGAAGGAAGTGTGGTCACTAGTGTTAGCTAGACACCTTGAGTCAAGAGCACTGGAAGTATATCAGAGACTGTCCGTGGAGGAAGCTCAAGATTATGAATGTCTGAAGACACAGTTGCTAAAACGATTCCAGTTAACTGAAGGTGGATATAGACACAGGTTCAAGACAAGCAAAATGGAAGCCGGAGAAACACCGACCAATTTTATTTACAGACTGCGACGCTACATGCAACAGTGGATTTCTCAAGCAGGCTTCGAAGAGACCTATGAAGGAGTAGAAGAATTGTTATTAAAGGATCAATTTTACCTGACGTGCAGCACAGAGCTAAGAATGTTTATCAAAGAGAAAGGGAAGACAAGTTTGAAAGAAATGTTAGCGTGTGCGGAGTCATACATAGAGGCACATGGCTACAAATATGCAGAGGCAAGCATAAAACCAGATGTGAAATTCCACAATGAAAGGACAAACAACAGACCCTTTGAGAATAAATCCAAAGAAGGATTTGGTAACAGCCAAAACAGAAGTAGAAATGATGTAAAAATAAATCGGGAAGTGAACCGTAGTGTAAGTTCAAACAGAGGGTTCAGTAGGGAACGTGAGAATACCGTAGGACACAAAGTTACTTGTTTTCTGTGCGGTGAACTGAACCATAAGGCATATTCGTGCCCACACAAGAATAAAGAAGCTGTCAGACACACTGCAGCAGCAGTGCAAATCTTCGAGAATCAGACATATAGGGCCAGACAGCAGATTGAAATGCAGAGAGTAAATGATGTTGCAAAGGACCAACATAGGGTAGATGACAAGATGGTTAAAGCATCACCCATGCAAACAGCTGCAAGTGCTTTGGTGACTGGAACCAATGTAGGATGCATAGATCTTAAAGACAGTGGTGAACATAAAGTGAAAGTAAATGGAAAAAGTGTTGGGTGTTTGTATGATTCTGGGGCAACGTGTTGCATTGTGAAGCGTTCATTGATAGACGACACAGATTTAACAGGCGAAGAAACACGTTGCACACTTATTGATGGAACCATTAAGTATTTTCCACTGGCCAGAGTAAATTTGGAAAGTGAACATTTCAGTGGTAATGTACAAGCCATGGTTATGGAAAAGCCATCGAAACCTCTGATAATTGGAATGATCGATGGTTTACAATACCAAGTTAAATTTGGAAAACAGGAGGATATAATCAGTGGAGAACCAGAGAATGCAATTGTTGAAGTGAAATGCAAGAGCATATTGAGAGACAGATCCAAATCTAGAGAGAGATCGGTACATGACAAGAAGTCAGTGAAATTCACCGACGATGTAACCGTGAATGAAACAGAGGAAACAAAAACAGCAGCAGCAGTTGAGACCAGAGCTGAGGTCAAAAGAACAACAAAGTACAAACCATTGAAGATAACAAAGATGCCTGATTTAAATGTGACAGCAAAAGAAATACAAGAAATGCAGAGTCAAGATGAGACGTTAAAGAAATATTTGGATGGAGCGATAGATTGGGATGGTCAAGATGACAGAATAGATGGAATGTCATATGTCAAGAGAAATGGGTTACTGTATAGAAGATATAAGGAGGTATTGAAGGACGAAGTGAAATGGCAATTGATGGTACCTAAACAGTTGAGAAGTAAGGTATTGGCAGTGGCACACAACTCGTTGTTGTCAGCTCATCTAGGCATGAGAAAAACACATGACAAAATTCTCAATGAATTTTATTGGCCAGTAATCAGACAGGATATACGAAGATACGTCTTGAGTTGCGATGTTTGTCAGAAATCTGTAGACAAGAAAGTGAATTACAGAGCACCGATGGGTCATCTACCAGTATTAGATGTACCGTTCAAACATATCTGTATAGATATCATAGGGGAGGTACACCCAATGTCAACCGGGGGATATCGGTACATACTGACCATCATAGATCTGAGCACCAGATACCCTGAAGCAATTCCGTTGAAAGGGATCAGTACAGAAGAGGTAGCAGAAGCATTGTTTGGCTTCTACTGTCGTATGGGAGTGCCGGAAAAGATACACACAGATCGTGGAAGTCAGTTTACATCAGAACTTATGGCGGAAGTAAACAAGATGTTACTGATAAAGCACACATTAACAAGTCCTTATCACGCCATGGGGAACGGATGTGTCGAAAGACTAAACGGTACTATAAAGGCCACATTAAGAAAGCTAATGGGAGAACAGGAGAAGGAATGGGATCGCTATTTAGCACCATTACTGTTTGCTCTGAGAGACACAGTACATGAGAGTCATGGATTCACTCCATTCGAATTAATATTTGGAAGATCATGCAGAGGTCCAATGCAAATACTTAAAGAATTATGGACGAACGAAACAGTTGAAGAAGAAGTCAAGGATGTCTACACATACATCATCGACCTGAGAGAACGCATTGAAGAAACGTGCGACATGGCTCAGAAAGCAATCCACGTGGCAAATGCAAGGAATAAAAAGTATTATGATAAGAAAGCACGGTACAGAAAACTAGAAATAGGCGAGAAAGTACTATTGCTATTACCAAGTTCAAAGAACAAGATGTTAGTGAAATGGAAGGGACCATTCGTGGTGAGAGATAAAATCGGAGATCATGATTATAGGATAGAGATTGAGAAAGGTAAAGTCAAGACTTACCATATCAACATGCTGAAGAAGTATAATGAGAGAGAAGAAGAAAAGCCAGATGGTAAGATAGTGGCATATGTATCAGCAATTGTGCATGATGGGAAGGAAGGAGAAGATGAAGAAGAAGAAATATTGGACTTGTACATAAGTAAGCAGACAGAAACTTACAAAGATGTAGACATAAATCCCAAGCTGGAAGAAAGTCAGAAGAGAGACTTAAGGAATTTATTGAAACGATATGAAGATATTTTCACGGACAAACCTGGAAGAACAGATTTGGTCAAGCATGAAATACATTTGACAAACGAGGAACCAGTTAGACAGAGAGCGTATCCAACTCCATATCATTTACAAAAGGAAATTGACAAGGAAATTCAGACAATGTTGGAGAATAATATAATAGAGAGATCGGAGGCAGCTTACGCAGCACCATTGGTGGTGGTAAAGAAGGCAGACGGTAGCAATAGGCTGTGTTGCAACTACAAACAGTTGAATAAGGTTACAGTATTTGACCCTGAACCTATGATGTCAAACGAAGATATATTTAATAAGCTGAGTGGGAGCAGAATCTACAGTAAGTTTGATTTTTGCAAGGGCTATTGGCAGATTCCAATGAGTCCAGAGTCGAAAGATTATACCACGTTCATTTGTGCCAATGGCATGTATAAATTCAATGTAATGCCATTCGGATTAGTAAATAGTGCTTCGAGTTACAACAGACTAATCAGGAAAATTCTGCATGGAACAGAAAACCTTGAAAGTTATGTGGATGACATATTAGCCCACAATGAAGGATGGAAGGATCACTTGGAAACACTGGAGATATTTTTTGAAAGGGTTAGGGAAGCCAACCTAACATTGAAGCCAAAGAAATGCTCATTAGGGTACGGAAAAATAGATTTCTTGGGTCACACGTTGAATAATGATGACATCAGTCCAAAAGAAGAGTCTGTGGACAAGATCATTGATATGCCTAGACCAAAGACGAAAAAACAAGTGAGGAGTTTCATCGGAGCAGTGAATTACTATAGAAAATTCATTCCACACTGTGCAGAAATAATGGCACCGCTAAGTGATTTGACGAAGAAGTTGTCACCTGGAAATGTCGAATGGAATGAGAGATTGGAGAACAGTTTTATGCAGTTGAAAGAAGAACTGGCAAAGGCACCAATTCTGAGATTACCGAACTTAGAGAAGGAGTTCATATTGCAGACGGATGCAAGTGGAAAAGGGATCGGATGCGTAATAATGCAGGAATATGAGGGGGTGAATCATCCCATAGCATATGCGAGCAGGAAGTTACTTGAGCGTGAGACGAGATATTCGGTGGAAGAACGAGAATGCTTAGCCATAATGTGGGGCGTAAGTAGGTTCGACAGATATTTATGCGGCAAGCAGTTTGTGATTGAGACAGACCATTGCGGATTGCAGTATATGAAAGAAGGAAGGATGAAAAATGCAAGGATTATGAGATGGAGTCTAGCCTTGCAAAATTATTCGTTTACTATTAGGTACATCAAGGGGTCCAACAATGTAATTTCAGATTACTTGAGCAGGGGACTAGAGTGATATATAGTGAACCTTTGATGAATGATAAGTTGTATATAAATAGGTGTAGAACAGCAATTTGGTTGTGTTAGGTAAGGTAAAGGAAGATAGTTTATAGATTAGTTTGTTAAGTATGTGAGTAAGTTAAAGCCTGTGAACAGACTTTTGAAGGGGGGCATTTGTAGCGAATAAACGCTCCTTAACAAACGAATCAATTAACTAATAACCTGTGTAATTATTAATACTAAGTAACAGTTAAGCTAGACAATTAATTGGCGTATTTAATAGATAATTAATAAATTGAATTGTGGCATTAGCGAATATAACAGTAGAAATCACAAACACAAATGCGCTACAAAAATCAGTCAACGCTTGAGGAGGCACGAAAACAGCGTTTCGCGCAGCAGACGATCGTCAACACTGTGAGCAGCCGAAGCGTCACGTGGTCTGATTCGGGCATGAGATTCTGAAAAGAATGGCAGACATTTTGCGATTTGTCAACCAAAAACGTTAATTCAGAATGCGCCGATGACATTTATTTGAGTGTGAAAAACGGGACTTATTGTACGTTTATTCCACTGCTGATCTGTAAATCCTAGGGAACGTAGTACCTGGGTTAGATAGAAATGTTCGAAGTTTAAGTCGGACTGTAATAGCGAACAAAGTCAATTTTCGCTCGGCATCGATCTTGGGATCGAGAAGACATTGCGAGAACCAGTTGCGATTGGAGTTTCGAAGTAACGAGAAGAAGTGGTGATTCGACGACGAAGCAGAAGTGAAGAAGACGTGTGAGTAGCCAGTGCTCACAGAAGAACGAAGACGACGCGGTGGTGAAACGGCGACCGAGGGCAGCCAGGGAGAAGCGACCTTTCTTCCCATCTTTCCTTCCAATCCAGTTTCCCTGTGTCAAGAACAAGGACCTCATCATCTACTCAAGAAGGGAACTCTTGAGGAAGCTAAGCACCTTATAATATTTTAGTAGATAAATACGCCACAATAGGTAGTTAGGGTATTGAATATTATTTACTGTTGAATGTTGATATTTATAATATACATCAAAAATGAAATACAGCTTGTTCTTGTTGTAGGTCAATTCTAGTAATCATTCTTGATCACCCATTACGAATCCCTGAGTTTATAAAGCGTCTAGGGTAAGACCTGGTATGCGACAGAAAGAAAGAGCTCAGACGGCAAGGGCGGATCCAGGGGGGGGGCAATCCGGCCATGCCCCCCCCCATTTAGAAATGCCATGTATCGTGGCCCCCCATTTGGTTTCAGTGACTGCTGATACGGTATGATTTTCCCAAAAATTTGGGCCAGATGACTAAAAAAAAAAGGTCGTCAACTTTACTTTTTTGGCGGCTGAAATGGTCTGGTTTTCCCGAAAATTTGGCCAGATGACTAAAAAAAAGGTCGTCAACTTTTTTGGCGGATGAAATGGTATGATTTTCCCGAAAATTTGGCCGGATGACTAAAAAAAAAAAGGTCGTCACCTTTTTTGACGGATGCGATTTTTTTCTCCCAGAGCCAAGGTGTCAAGAAATTTTTGCCCCCCCCCTTCCCGTGCAAAGTTTCTGTATCCGCTCTTGTCAGACGGTTAGTAAGTTACGGTACTCTGAATTCTTCGGGTATCGTTCTTTTTTATATAGGCTACTTAGTAACTTGAATTCATCGACACTTCAAAGATTTCCACTTAGATTATCAGCATCACTCACTCTTAATGCAGTATATTTTATTGATATGGTAATGATTGCGATGCTTCCATAGTCAATTCTAGATTGCGAACTTTACCATGCTCGTGAAGATTCTACCGTTACTGTTTTGTACTTTTGTTATCTAGCCTACTATGAGTCCATGACTCATATTTTACTGCGTCTTTCAGTTTATTTGGCAATCAGTCGTGCTGTGGATAGGCCTACCCCCCCCCCCCCCCCAGCGGGATCGCGATTCCTTTCTATGTAATGGCCGTGAAGCTGTGTCGACGGAATGGAAATAGCAACGGTTTGGGGTTTCACGCCCCACCATGGCCCTTCCACTGGCTGGACCTGACGGTCCTCTGACTGCATGCAAAGTTTCATATCAATAGCTGCAAAACTGCCAAAAAAAGCCCCACCCTCCCCAAAAAATTTCGCCCCCTAAGCAACGCCATGCTACACCCGGCCCCTGCGGGGCGAGGTGTTTTAATTGGTTGGTGGCGAGGTGGTCCCGGTGACACCCTATTTAGCTGCAACTTTTCAGGTGAATAGCTGTGAAACTATGGCGATGGTAAAAACAATGTGAAAAATGGAGTTTTTGCCCCCCTCCATCCTTCCTCTGGTGGCAGAGATTCATCAACTCATTTTCTGGGAGGACCTTACGGTCCTCTGTCTAAATGCAAAATTTGACATCAATAGCTGAAAAAATTTCGCCCCCAAAACATTTCACCCCCCTAAACAACGCTCTGCCCCGCCCGGCCTCTGTGGGGCGAGCGAGGTGTGTGTTGGTTGGGGGGCAAGGTGGTCCCGGTGGCATCCTATCTAGCTGCAACGTTTCAGGAGAATAGCTGCGAAACTATGGCGATGGCGTAAAAATATAGAAAATTGAGTTTTGGGGTCCCCCCCATTTTCTCCCTGGTGGTAGAGATTCGCCAACTTGTTTTTTGGGAGGACCTGACGGTGCTCTGTCTAAATAGAAAATTTGACATCAATAGCTGCCCAAAAAAAAATTTCGCCCCCCCCCCCAAAATTCCCCCCATCTTGGCCCCCATGGGGTTAGAAATTCACCAACCCCTGCACTTGCTAAGTTTGATGGAGCCCTGTCTAGGTGCAAAGTTTCAGATCAATAGCTGCGAAACTGTGGGCGTGTATTCTGGACAAATATACATATATACATACATACATACATACATCCTTTCTTATAGATATAGATGTGAGGCGCCCTTGTTACGTCATGGCTGTGTTACGGCGTCATAGAGATCGTCATTGTTATTATTATAATATTGATATTATTATTATTATTACTATTATTATCATTATCATCATCATCATCATCATCATCATCATCATCATCATCAAGACCCTAGGTAGTAAAGATCCCTCAGGCTGTAAAGTGTAAAATATTAAAATCAGGTTATAGGTTCTCGTCTCCAACGTGCTTATTATTATTTATTTTTTTAACCCGAGGTATTTATGATCCATCAGGTGTCCAAAACAATATCCGGAGATGGGAATGGTGTTATTATTATCTTCATCGTCAACACCATCATCATCGTCATAGTCGTCGTCATCACCATCATCATCATCATCATCATCATCATCATCATCATCATCATCATCATCATCATCATCATCTTCATCATCATCATCATCATCATCATCATCATCATCATCATCATCATCATCATCATCATCATCATCATGATTCGAGGTTCAAATCCACCCTCAAGCCACCTCGTAGGGACCGTAGCCTATATTGTGAGACAGGTCTTATAGTAGGTTATCTGAGAAAACAGTAGTTCTACGGTGTTGAAATAGTGCAGAAACGTTACTTGCACTTAAAACTAGAACTTAAATGAAGAATGGAGTGAAATCTGTCTCACAGCGATACTAGTTGGGTGCACAGTGCACAGAGCGGGCCCGCTCCGGACCCAATTACAATCGCTGTATGAATAATGTTTACCGCTTTTGGAGCCGTCAAGCGAAAGTCCTTTGTCATATTAAGCGCTAAAATTATCACTGGAGAGGATACGCCCCAAGTTCGCTTTCCCCCTTTTATCCCCATTCCCCGCTATTGTACGTCTTTTCCCGGTTCGACCCAGGCATTTTAGGTGCCAGTGTAAACGGCATCCTTAGGAATTTGCGCGATTTCTCCTTAGAGCGCATTATTAAAAATGAAATGTGAAATAGTCAATTGTAGCTGCATTAGAAAAATAGATTAGAATTTGCTGAACAGCACAGGTCAAGTTCTAGGCCTAGAATCACACGACTGAAGTGTTCTATACATTGCACCAGTATATATTACTTTGACCCAGTTTCTATATCCGGTTTCGTTTTGTCCTATTGGCTGGAATAATTTCGGAAAATTGTGGCAAAAGCATCACCATAGCAGCAAATGACGACGTCATAAGTAAGTATGTTCCTCACTGCAGCGCAGATCTGCTGTCGAACTAGGACCACTATGGCTATGCACTGTGGTACCTGATTCCTCCGAGACGTTCCTCCTGAGTCCTTATTAATTGATGGACCAACTGCCGCTTTTTGTCTCAAAACCATTTGTTACTTCTTGGTCTAATGCACTGGGAGTGCCTCTGGTTAGTGTGCACTGTGAGAGGCGCCAATTAAATATATAGATACAATACAGTGTGTGCTCCCAAGCCGCTGCTCTGATATGCAATTCAAGGTGGGAGGGGTGTGACCACTTTGATGAAAGGACTTTCGAGATGCATTGTCTAAGTGCCTGTAAAAGTCGTTCATTTCAACATAAAATTTGTCATAAAATGCAATAGGCTACTATATTATTATTATTATAATTATTGTTACTACAATCTTTGATATGATGTTTAAATAGTTACGTCAGTTTACGGCAGCTACAATTATCTGACAGTTCTTAAGATGTCTATTAAACACAAAATCATTCTCTTTAATGTAATTTTGTACACTCATTCATTGCATGGAGTTCAATGAAGTACTTACTTACTTATTTGCGTACTTAATAAAGAATTAATCATAATGTCTTTCCTGCGATTGGTGTGGATCTTTCGTGCGTTGTGATTGGTTGAGCTATAAATAGCTTCTAAAATCCAGTTCACCATTTACGAATAAGTCACTGGTTGTTCTCTGCCAGTGCCAGCCCCAAGCCTGGATAAAGCAGGGCGACACTAAATATCTTGGATATGGGGGGGGGGGGCGTAGCTCAGTTGAGAGAGCGCTGGTCGTTAAACTGAGAGTCATCCACGCGACCAGGGTTTGAGCCTCACACAGGGCATTAATTTATTAAAGTTTCTGTTAGCTGCCATTTGCGCTTTGCTGTTGTGTTGCTTGACTCGAGTTCTGCTGAATATAATTTTATAAGATAGCCCCTCCAACTTCTGGCTTGGCCGAACAAGAAGTGATCCAGCACTTAGGCCATTAGTGTTAAGCTACCGAACCCACTGCTGTAAAGCCGACCTGCGTGTCGTGCTATAGTGGGCCGTATTTCGTATAACCTGTACCGGTACCTGTAATCATTCTGCAGTTTTTCAGATTGAATCATTAAAGAATAGGCCTAATATTATTATTATTATCATTTTATCATCATCATCATCATCATCATCATCATCATCATCATCATCATCATCATCATCATCATCATCATCATTATCACTATTATTATTATTATTATTATTATTATTATTATTATTTTCACAATCATGATTATTATTATTATCATCACAATCATGATTATAATTATTATTATTATTATTTTATCATCATAATCATCATCATCATCATCAGCATCATCATCATCATCATCATCATTATCACTATTATTATTATTATTATTATTATTATTATTATTATTTTTATTTTTATTTATTTATTTTTTACCCGAGGTATCTCAGATCCCTCGAAATTTCAAAAAATTATCCGGAGACTTAAAAAAAATTGTATTCTGGAACGGCTAGAACTCGTCAAGATCAGGCGAAGCAATAATAATAATAATGATTATAATTATTATTATTATTATTTATTATTATTATTATTATTACTACTACTACTACTACTACTACTACTACTACTACTACTACTACTACTAAATAAATAAATAAATAAATAAATCGTCCTTTGGACAGAGACCGACCAACCATGGATGGCAAGCCCCATCTTCAGCAGCAGCAGCAGCAGCAGCAGCAGCAGTAGCCGTCCATCATGTGCGTGTGCAGCCATCCGAATCTGATCCACAGAAACATAATCATCTCGAGCCGAACCACTGACTCACAGACTGGTTGTGAGCGACGAACCAGAAAATTAACACGTTCACCAAGACATCAGTCAATTCTTCCACGCGAAGCAGACGATATTATGTATGCCCGCGTATGTCTGCGTGTATGCTTCTCTGTGCGTCTGCATGTACGGTTTTGTACGTGCGCTCATATTTTGTATGTGCATATTATTGTCTGTATTTTTAGATGTACCACTTGATATTGTGACATTGCCGAGACTCGAAACCAAAAAGACATGAACAGCTCTCGAGTCGTATTTGCGTAAGGCTGCCAAACGTTGTTTTGCCGTGCACAGCCGTCAACATTGAGAGTTCGGCAAACTTCATATTTCTAGTGCAGATGGATTCCTGCTTTCCGATTGGTTGACTGACATGGACGCCATTTTGTTCGACTGCGCTGCAATTGAGTTCTTAGTATCGATCGCTGTTTTCACACAATTAGACTGCTTTTTTGTTGTATTGATGCTTTACCATCGTTATAATGAACTGCATTATGGATCATGCAATGATAAATATACATAATATACCTGAAGCATGGAAAAATGCTGGCACGATAATTATGTAGGAGCTAATGAAGTTTAACGAAGATTACGGCAAAGACAATAACTTTACTAAGTTCATCGTTTTTCTACTAAAAGCCTTCAACCTTTCTTCCGTTTGTCAAAATTGCTCTTATCTCTCCTCCCTTTTTAAGAGCTAATGGTTCTCTTGCAAGGAAGAATAATGACAAATACATTATAACTAGGCATTTTTCGAAATCTGATTCGAATCGGTTTTTTACCATTGCACGTATGCGCGCATGCATGTCTATCTGTTTGAGATGAAGTATGCAATATGGATTATGGAATTATGTGAGCATGTATATGCAGGCACCTCAACATGTAGGCCAATACTAAGACACTAAGTCTTAGTAACCATAGTACTAAACAGCTGGATAAAAAAGTGTCGTGGATTCACAAATTTCAACCTCTCGATGCACGATGTTTGATTTCAAAATTAGGAAAAATTAATGTACAAATTGACATAAAATGTATCCATAAATTTGCATGTGCAATGTGCATACTTGTGTAGTAAGTAAAAATGAAGTAAGTATTTTCTTCATTTAGCCAGCCACAAAACGCATTTACTCATGAATAAAATTAATGCCTATACGAATAGCCTATACGTGTCTGCATCATGCGTGTAGGTTATATTTAGACTTATGTGAATGAACAATCGTACAAAAATAGTCGTATTTTGTTTCTTAATGCGGATTTTTTGGGTAAATTGAGCATCATCATCATCATCATCATCGTCGTCCTCCTCCTCCTGCTCCTACTCATCCTCACCATAGTTGTCAGCATCATCACCATCTGCAACAGCACCTGCACCTGTCACCACCGATTTCGTTATCCTTCGCTCACCTAATTACCGCGGACTACTTTCAAGATGTCGAATGGTCGTAAGAAAATATTCTTCCGCCAGAGAGGTCATCCGGCGCTGTGCAGCGAACACCTGCGACTCATGGTGGCATAGAACATCATGTTAGACATTAGAACATCAGAACACCATGCTTAGAACACCATGCAGAACATTAGAACATTACGCGGAAAATGAAAACATCGGAACACCATTAAAAACAGAACATGGCTGCCTATGGCGAAGTGTACGTATAATAAAAGCATATTGAAATTTGTATGGACTACACATCATGTGGGGGTGTGGTGGTGTAGTGGGTATGTTCGTCGCCTTGCAGCCGGAGGGTTGCAGGTTCGAATTCACCTCATGCCGTCTCTTAGGGTTAGGGACCGTCCGACCTTGGGCAAGTCCTTCCCTCGCAATTGCTCGGACGCTTCGGCGTGAAACTCCGATGCAGTGTCCGCGCTGTAGTCGGGAGCGCCTCTGAGTAGCAACCTGGCAACGATGGACAAAAATCTGGAATGCAGAACCCGTTGGCTCTTCTATTATGCAGCAAATACGTATTTTCAGGCTAAATGGTCGTTTGGCTGCCAGGCTAATGGCTACGGTGGTATATGATAAGACGACTTGAGAGGATCCCTTATTACTTATTGGCGCCCCGTTATTACCTTTAAGCATCAGCTGTCAACGGTTTTTCTTGCAGAGTTATAAGGCTGAGACAGCTGCAGTCTGCAGACGATAGTCTGGTGCCTGGTTGAGTGTAAAATAATGGGCGACATAGTTATCCACTGCGATATAGTTCGGTGAAACAACGAGAAGGAGGAGGAGAAGAAAAAGAAAACGACGAAGAAAAAGTCTAAGGAGACAAGAAGAGCAAGAGGAGGAGGAGGAGGAGGAGGAGTAAGGAGAAGAAGAATAAGAAGAACAAGAAAGTGATGAACAGGAATTAGAAGAGAAAGAAGAGGAGGAAGAAGAAGAAAACTAAGAAGAAAAATAAAAAAAGAAGAACAAGAATAAGCAAATGAAGAAGAAGAAAAAGAGGAGGAGACGATGGAGATGGGAGGGAGGAGGAGGAGGAGGAGGAGAAGGAGCGGAGATATCAGTAGAATTGGATGGCCAAGGAAGATGTTTTTGCTTGTGTTGACCTTGAGACTCGCTGACCTTGACCGACGTGCTGCCTGCAGTACTCGAATTCACTTGATCAGATTTCGTCTGTTTATAAACCAGAATGCTCTCTTCCCTCGTTCTTTCTCTTCCTCTGTCCATTTATCAATCTATCTATCTATCCATCTATTCTATTCTAACAATCAATCTGTCTATCAATCTATTCTTCCGTCTCTCTGGCTGGCTGTCTGTCTATCTGTTTGTCTGTCTATATCGGTGCCAAGCATTAATCTGGACATAATTAATTTATAGTCCTGGTTACATAATAATATTATCTTTCTGTCAGTCTCTTTCTCCACATACTTCTCTCTCCATCTCTCTCTGTCTCTGTATCTGTCACCCTCTGTCTCTGTCTCCTGTCTATATATATACGTAATATTATGTCTGTCTCTGTCTATCTGCCTCTCTCTTTCTAGCGATATTTTATATTAAACATACAGTGAGAGACAGTAAGAGCGTGCGCGCGCATATGACTGTGTCTGTGACTCCACGTGTGTTTGTGTGTGTGTGTGTGTGTGTGTGTGTGCCTCTCTGTCGGTGCATGGTCTATCTCGAAAGCAACCCTATAGTCGCTGCAGAGTTGTGCATGCATGATCGGCGTCGTTCATGCATAAATGACCCCTGTATATCGGTTGCCCTCTCCAGAGAGGTCGGCGATGGATTATCTGTCCATGGCCTCCAGTAAATTTCATTCCCAGTCCATCCTCGGCACGTCGGCGAAATGTCGGCCCGTTAATAGATGGGAGAAACGGACCAGGAAGAGGAGGAGGAGGAGAAGAAGAGAGAGGAGGAGGAGGAGAAGGATGAGGAGGAAAAGGAGGAGGAGGAGAAGAAAAGAAAGAAGATTGGAAAGAAAGAGGAGGAGGAGGAAGAAGAGGAGAAGAAAGAGGAGAAGGAGTAGGAATAGAAAGAGAAGGAGGAGTAGAAGGAGGAGAAGGAAGAGGAGAAAAATGAAGAGGGGAAAGAAAGAGGAGGAGGAGGAGGAG
This sequence comes from Lumbricus rubellus, assembly GCA_945859605.1. NCBI lineage: Eukaryota > Metazoa > Annelida > Clitellata > Crassiclitellata > Lumbricidae > Lumbricus > Lumbricus rubellus. Next base: position 11,109 of record CAMAOG010000077.1, on the reverse strand, counting down.
GAGGAGAGGGAGGAGGAGCAAGAAAAGAAGGAAGAAGAGGAGGAGAATAAAGACGAAGAGGAGGAGGAGACGAAAGAGGAGGAGGAGGAGGAGAAGAAGGTGAAGAAAGAGGAGAAAGGAAAAAGGGGAGAAGAAAGAAAAGGAGAAGGAAGAAGAGGAGGAGGAGGAGGAGGAGGAGGAGGAGGACTAAGAGGATTAAGAGGAAGAGGAGGAGGAGAAGAAAAGTAGAAGGAAGAAGAGAAGGGAGAAGAGAAGGGAGAAGAGGAGGAGGAGAATGAGAGAGGAATTGGAGGAAGCGGAAGAGTGCAAAGAGCTCTTAAGTGGTGCGCCTAATTCCTACGTACAGCGAACGTGGCCGGAAAATGTAGAACGACTCATTCCGGAAAATGTTGCCAGAACTGAAATTACTCAATAATTTATACAGCGCCAGAAGAGTTTGCGTGTCACGCAGTATTCTCCTGACATGCAGCTTTACATGCATGTGGAATTTGTGGATTCACCACTCATGTATGCTCTTTGCTGGCATGTCATGATACATATGCATGTATGTGCGCTTATATAAGACATGTATACATTATGCATTTATGTACCGAATACTGAGACTCAGAGTCAAATTGCGCCTATAATCCTATATAGCATAATTAATTAATTATAGGCCCACGTGCGAATGAAAAACGCAGTTACACGCATTTGTGTCGTTTTTGTGAGCCTCAAAAACTAGACTTCTATGTTACACATAATATTATATGTCAGTCTCAAAGCTAAATGACACGTATTTCTTAACCTAAAAATTAGATTAGCATATAGGCCTACACGAATACATGTACGTGAGTATCAAAAATAAATAGGCTAGTAGGCCTATATGCATGCATGTGTATGAGTTTCAAAGCTAAATTCCACGGCCGTATTGTAAGCTTATAAACCTCAAAGCTATATCAGTATATGAGCCTTATAAATTATATAGAAAAACAACTATTAGTCAGTTCATGAATGCGCGAAGACGGCAAAGTGCATACTGTCGTATGAGGCCCGTATATGAGAGACTGGAACGTTGAAACCTCAAACCAAGACAAATCCCACTCACATGCAGCGAAATTACACGTATACGCCAATGCGTGAACCTAATACATGTAGTAGTTGAATAATTATTACACGAAGACCTATGCGTAAGTGTCAAAGATAAATATCACATTATGTGTAATTGTGTATGAGTTTGTGAGAGTATAATAATTATGTATAACTATAATAGACCTATTATAATTATATACACATAGGTATACTTTCCCATTTTCGCTTTCGTGTATATATTGGCTTCCACATGTCGGCTTTCACATGTCGGCATTCACATGTCGGCATTCACATGTCGGCATTCACATGTTGGCATTCACCGCGTGCCTTAATTTCTACCAAAAGCGGCACATCAAGACAGGCGTGGTGAACGTCAACAGGTGGTTGTTAAATTCGCTGCAAATATCAGAGTTTCACTGTTCCATTGAAGCTGGCAACAACAATCCGCTCGATTTTAGTGAAGAATTCGACAAAGCACACGCGATTGAAACTGAATCTCTTTCGCCGCTTCTCTGTGTATAAAATTAGTCCTAAAGCTGGTATGAAATTTGCTGCTGTCTTTTTTAAGTGTGACCAAGAAACTTACATGTAAGTGTGTTCTTTCTATTGTATGAATTTCACAGGCGTGCTACGTTTTAGTGTGACGTATTCTAAGCATAGGTGCAATCACGTCCTAAAAGTTGGGGGACCATAATGAATCACGTCCTAAAAGTTGGGGACCATAACAATAAAGTTAGGGGACCACTCAAAAGTTGGGAGAGACGCGTCCCGTGGGTCCCATAGGGTGGTTGCGCCTATGATTCTAAGTGTAACGTTTTAAAGTGTTTGATGATTACTTACTATAATTTTTATATACTCATGTAGACTATTAAGATAAATACAATTAACCGCTATGATGCCATAACCAACTGTCAAGATTATATAGTACCTACTGTTAAGAGAGTATGACCTACTTTTCAACTATAGCGTCACCAGTACGCGCACTATGGCTGCTATCAAATATCTGGGTGTCCAGAATAAAAGTTCAGACCTGCACAACTGGCAATCAGACATGGTTAAGGAACTTGATTTTTATGATTTTGCATCTCCATAAAAAACACACCCTAATCTGCTCTTCATTTTCGTTTGCATCACCCGTCCTCCTCCTCCTACTCCTACTCCTCTAGTCTGGTCTATTTCATTGTTTCCCTCCCCCTGATTGTAATATACTGGTGGTGCATAATGTATACATATATTCCATGCGCTGTATCACACACACACGCTATAGCTTCTCTTCTTCAGGCTATCTGTCCGTAGGCAGGTTCGAATGCAAAATGTTGCCACTCCCTCCGCCGTTGTGCCTTCTCCTTGAGTTTCTGGTATCCGTCCTCCATCATCCAGTCCATGCAGCATCTGTCTCGGTCTTCCTCTTGTTCTTGTCCCTCCATTTTTCCCTCGATCACTATTCTCAGCAAAGAATCTCCTTTCAGTGTGTGTCGAATCCATTTTCTCTGCCGTTCTTTTATCGTTCTTATCGGTGTTCTTTCTTCTTCAATTCTTCCCAGCACTTACACGCAACACTATGTGTGCACATCACACAGGAAGAGTTAACAGCGCTTGGGGAGAATATAGGTAGATGACGTAGATCTACTTCATGTCGACTTACACAGGCTCATGAGTGACCTGGTCAATATCTTTAGATCCAGATTCAACCATGCATGTAGCCCGATGATGTAGGCCTTCTATATCCACATGCTTTTGCGCAGCACAGTCCTTACTAAAACCACTAAATTAGGCCTACCCTCTATCTCATCACAACATATCCATATTGCCCCTCCCTCGTATACTCCTCCCTAAAATAAAAACTTGTCCTGTTTACATGACACCGCCGATGCTTCAATATTCGAAAACAATGTGTCCGAACAGTTCAATACAACCTCAGCGATGTAATCATTGATCACCAGGGAATGTGTCTATCACCTGGGATCAAAGTCGTCTGCAAATGTGTCTGATTAAACCAGACACGAGACCACATTAAAGTTACGCACATAGGACCTACCTCTGCAGTCCTGAACAGCCAGGAATTCTTTCTACGAGCTATGTAATTTAAAGCAAACTAGATGTTATCTTTTAGCGAATATATTTTGCAGCGCCAATCTAATTGACTTATAGGTTATAATTATATAACCAGTCGAAAGTGTTTCGTCGAAATTTCTCCAGATCTCTTTCCTGCTGGTCCCGTCTCCGAGAAAAGCATTCAGCGTCGAATCAGCGTGGAATCGGACGAATGCTAGACGCGCCAAGAACCTGCAGTCCGTTCCACGAAAGATGTGGCTCGCACAGTCGTCAGCCCATATTCTTCCACAGTGCAGAGGCCACAGCTGCTGCAGTTGCTGCTGCACAGTGGACGATTGCAGCCCTGCTGCTACTGCTACTGCTGCTGCTACTGCTACTGCTGCTACTGCTGCTGCTGCTGCTACTGCTGCTGCTGCTGCGTGTTTAGCACGCGGTTCTCTATAGAGGCGATTTTGGCGGCTGCTTCGGTTGCTGAAAGTCAAACGAGGTCCTGTTAAGATGGCCGACGATCGACAGACTGAGGACGACTTCGCCTACGAATCTCACCGTCCACATTATAGGCCTACACCGACTGACCGACCGACTATGGTTGGCATCCATCGTGTCTCCGCGTGTCTTTAAAAGCACTCACTTACTCATATATCTGCATTCGTTGCACTCTGCCAGTGCCAGTCCCAAGCCTGGATAAAGGAGGAGGGCGTTGCTAATGGTCTTTGTTACCACACAGCTAGTGATGCTAAACAGCAAATACTGTATACCTTTTTGCATTCCCATATCCCATCCGCATTCTTCTTTTCCTGCTACTCCCCACCTCCTACACCTCCTCCTATTTCTAATTTTCACACCTCCCAGCCCACCTCCATCCGCCTTTGAGTGGTAGGTGCCCACCCCACCCACCTTCTGGAGTACCCGGCGCTGCTCGGTAATCAATTAGGTTTGTGCGAAGGACTGGAAATAGCGAGATTTCTGTTTTTCTTCCCCACCTCGGGACCCTTGGTGAGGGGGTATTCGCCAACCCTTCCACTAGGTGCTCCTGGTGGCCAATATCTATAGGTGCACGGTTTCAGCTCAGAATTATAGGAATTATACACACACATTCTTCTTTTCATGGGGGTTTCTGCACTGGGAGCGCCTCTGAATAATTAATACTTCCAAAGGCGCTCTATAAATGTTCTGATACGATGCGATATTAATTATTTTTAGGTCAATTATTGCCATTTTTCTTAACTTTTCGTTCACCCGTTCACACCATCATTATTTTAAGTATAGGTCTAATTGCAAATCAGCTTGAATACGTGTTTATAGCCTCGTCTGAGGCGGGAAATAATGACGTCAAGCGAAATGTCGTCTGCAGAGCAATGGCGTCGAGATAATTAATATGCAACAGTGAAACGACGTCTTAAATAATTTACAGGTGTTAACTACCGCATCGAATTTAAAATAAATAAATAAATAAATAATAATAATAATAATAATAATAATAATAATAACAATAATAATAATAACGACAATTTATATGGCGCCGTAACGCGGCCATACCGCTACAAAAGCGCTTGAAAATGTTCATATCTCGGGATTCTAAATAAATAATTATGAGCTGAAAACTGTCGCGTTAACATACAAATTTGCATGAGAACGTTTTATAAAATGTTTCGTGACGCTAAAGCGTTCCGTTTGAGAGCCTTTCTTGGGATACCATACATACATGCATACATACATCCATACATACATACATACATACATACATACATCCATACATACATACATGCATACATACATACATCCATACATACATACATACATCCATACATACATACATACATACATACATACATACATACATACATACATACATACATACATACATACATACATACATACATACATACATACATACACAGGGGCGGATCCAGGGGGGGGCCAATCCGGCCATGGCCCCCCCCCCCCATTTCAAATCTCCATGGGACGTGGCCCCCCATCCATGGCGCCCGAAGAATTTTTTGCAAGGGTCAGTCATGGCAAGGAGAATTAATATTATATAAATGAAAATAGACTATAGTCTATTAGTCAATTAAATCTCACACAAATACATAGTCTTAATATGACGCAAAGAAAAGAAACAAACTTTCAGCAGTATCCGACTATCATGCATGGCATGCAATGTATGCTGTACATGCATATATGATATATCCATAGTAAGATGCATAAGCGCGAAAGCGCGAAAACGCGAAGCGCCGAGATGGGAATGTGCAGAGTTTCGCTAAACCAAATAGATAAACAATGACGACTATTATAGGTATACCAATTTTTGTCTATGCTGTCATAAAAGTCTATAACCTGCTTGAATTCCAATGTCCCGCGGATCTCTAAAATAGTCTAATCAACTACAAGACAGCAGGTCGTTGATAACACTGGATTCAAAATGATGTCCTTAGACACCCGAAAAAATTGTTGATTATACTATAATCAAAATGATGTCTTTACACCCCAGAAAAACGTTTATAGAACTAAAATAAAAATGACGTCCCGAAATGACACCCGAAAATCGTTGATATAGTAATGGAATCAAATAGATGTCTTAGACACCAGAAAATCGTTGATATTACTAAAATCAAAAAAATGTTTTAGACACCCGAAAATCGTTGATAAAACTAGAATCAAAATTATGTCCTTGAATACCCGAAAATCGTTGATAATACTGGAATCAAAATTATGTCGTTAAATAACCGAAACTCGTTGATAATACTAGAATCAAAATTATATCCTTAGACACCCGAATATCGCTGATAATATTGGAATCAATGCAATGTCCTTAGACACCCAAAAATCATTGATAATACTAAAATTAAAATGATGTTTTTAGACACCCGAAAATCGTTGATAATACTGGAATCAAAATGATGTCCTTAGACACCCGAATATCACTGATAATACTGAAATCAAAATGATGTTCTGAAACACCCGAAAATCGCTGATTATACTAAAATCAAAATGATGTTCTTAGACACCAGAAAATCGCAGATGTTATTGGAATCAATACGATGTCCTTAGACACTCGAATATCGCGGATAAAATTGGAATCAATACGATGTCCTTAGACACCCGAAAATCATTAATATTACTAGAATCAAAATGATGTCCTTAGACACCCGAATATCGCTGATAATATTGGAATCAATACGATGTCCCTAGACACCCGAAAATCATTGATAATACTAAAATCAAAATAATGTTTTTAGACAACCAAAAATCGTTGATAATACTAGAATCAAAATGATGTCCTTAGAAACCCGAATATTGCTGATAATACTAAAATCAAAATGATGTTCTTAAACACCCGAAAATCGCTGATTACACTAAAATCAAAATTATGTTCTTAGACACCCGAATATCGCCGATATTATTGGAATCAATACGATGTTCTTAGACACCCGAAAATCATTGATAATACTAAAATCAAAATGATGTTTTAGACCCCCGAATATCGCTGATAATACTGAAATCAAAAATGATGTTCTTAAACACCCGAAAGTCGCTGCTTATACTAAAATCAAAATGATGTTCTTAGACACCCGAAAATCGATGATAATACTTCACAGATCATTAGTTGCGGGCCAGGTCTCTTTATTAGTGAAACAACATCACTGCTAAATGGCTTCCCAATTCTGATGATTTGGTAGTTCTTGCTTGGTTTGTCAGCATTTGAGTAGCATAGCAATTTCATTAAGATGACAGCTTAAAATGCTGCCATTTTAGTGCGGGAATTTAAAAAAATTCTGGTTGGGGAGGGGGTACAACCCCCTCCCCAAGCCCCTCCCTTTTTCCCCCACCCTCTCGGCGCTACGCGCCTCGGCGATCGGCCTTCGGCCGCTCGTCCTCCGGTCCTCATTTGGCCCCCCCATTTCAACCTTCTGGATCCGCCACTGTACATACATACATACATGCATACCTACATACATACATACATACATACATACATACATACATACATACATACATACATACATACATACATACATACATACATACATACATACATACATACATGTACATACATACATGTACATACATACATACATACATACATACATACATACATACATACATACATACATACATACATACATACATACATACATACATACATACATACATACATACATACATACATACATACATACATACATACATACATACAGAAGAACACGCTTTCAGACTTATAGTATAGGTAATAAGTTTACGTATCAAGATAAAGCTGAGCGATGTAAATATATTCGGCGCAATTCTTCATTATCTGCTAATGGTATTCTGTCTTCATGTTGATTGGACCTGGAATCACAATACTCATGTCTGACCATATCAGACACCAGTGCGGCTAAAATCCCGTGATGACGACTGGCAAAGACAAACAGCATGCGACCTGCATGGAGACACTTACTGCGCCACACGTCGAGTTAGTATAGTGGGATACAGCGAAAAAATGGCTCGTACTGTCAGACACTAAACCACAGACTCTATGGCGATCTGTGCATAGCCACACTACAACAAGATGACTTAAGAATGGATAATGATGTCTAGTCTGAAATAGCTTTGTCTATTATTCATTGTTCTTGTGGTCATTGGCTCCCGCTGACCCTCTGCATTGTTTGTGTTCTGATAACCGCGACTTGTATTCGAGTCTGGGTTATGTCTGTATGTCTCTCTGTCTTTCTCTGTCTGTCTCTGTCTGTCTCAGTCTCTGTCTGAATCTGTCTGTCTGTCTGTCTGTTTCTCTTTCTCTGTCTCTGCTTCTGTCTGTGTGTGTGTGTGTGTCTCTCTCTCTCTCTCTCTCTCTCTCTCTCTCTCTCTCTCTCTCTCTCTCTCTCTCTCTCTCTCTATCTCTGTCTCTCTCTCTGTGTTCATCGCTCGTTGAGATTAATGTCCCCCTGCGATACCCCTTCGTTGCCTCTGTTCATCCGCCTCTTCGTCCGCCTGCCTACGCTTGCCATTTTGTGCCAGGCGTTACGTTTGAACCAATTAGATGAACCGTGTCTGCCGGCCGCATGCAGCGTCAACCACCGCGCCATGCAGCCCAATATTTCTCGATATATTATGCGATCGTTCGGTGGTCGGTGGGCGAACACATATTGCTTGTAAAAACACATTAAGAATTGATGGCACGTTCAGCTCGCACCATCTGCGTCGAAATAAGACGCAACTTGGCTCAGATTGACCGACGGAAAATATGATGGATGAGAATATCCAGTTGAAATACACAACTCACCGGACAGTATATAGTCTGTCTGTGTGTCTGTCTGTCTCTCTGTGTCTGTCTGTGTCTGTCTCTGTCTGTGTCTGTCTGTCTCTGTCTGTCTGTCTCTGTCTCTGTCTGTCTGTCTCTCTCTCTCCACCTGTCCGTCTGTACGACCGGCCTTTCAACTGTCTCTGATGACCTGCATTTTGTTCCTTTATCCGTACTCTTCAGACCTTCTCTTTGAACGTCCTTCCGACCTTCCAACTGACTCTGATGACCTACATTCCGTTTCTCCAGCCCCCACTCTTCCTGTCCTTCTCTCTGTGCGTCTGTTCGTCCTTGTGTCTGTCCGTCTGTTCGTCCGTCTGTGCATCCGTCCATCCATCCCTCTGTCTGTCCCTCATAATCTGTCCCTCCATCTGTTTGTCTGCTATGCTATAATCACCCGGAATCGCATTAATGTTCCGACTTTCACTAGAAATGATGAGGGTATAGCTTCGTGGACTGACGGCTGGCCATAAGAACCATAAGACCTTCTCAGATGTGTCACCAATGGTCTGCCCTGCCCTGTCCCCCCCCAGTGAATTCTAGAGTCGCTGATGGTTTCGTAGTCTTAGAGTGGATCTTGTCGTGTAATATAGAGGTGACCAAATGCGTCCTGAAGGCTGTAACGCTAACTTGGACAATTATTGTTTGCTGCGTTTGTACGAGGTCAGAGCAAGCCGTTGTTAGCCTCTCTATATGCCAACTGACACTCATGCGTTTAGAAAACATCATTATGTGAGTCTGTACCTCTGTCTGCCTCTCTCTCTCTCTCTCTCTGTCTGTCTGTCTGTCTCTCTCTGTCTCTCTCTTTTACTCTCAGTCTCTGTCTCTGTCTCTCTGTCTCTCTCTTTCACGCTGTCTTTGTCTCTGTCTCTGCCTATCTGTCTGTCTGTCTTTGAGTCTGTCTGACTCTGTCTGTCTGTTTTCTGTGAATGTGTCTGCCCCTCTCTGCCTGTGAATCTGTCTGCCTCTGTCTGTCCTTCTCTAAGTTCTCCATCTTTCTCTCCGTCTGTCCATCTCTCTTTGTCTCTCTCTCTCACTATGACTGTTTTCGACTGTTTGTCTGCCTCTCGCTGTTTTGATGACAGTTCGTGTTTCTGTCATTGTCTCCTTCCATCCGTCTCCATCAGATTTCTGTTTCTCTCTCTGTTCGTCTGACCGTCCCTCTGTCTCCTTGCCTCTCCTTCTCTCCCACCCACCCAATATATATATATAGTGTATATATATGCTGTGTGTATATATACATAAATTATATAAACATAAATCATATATATATATAAAATATATATATATAAATTATATATATACACAATACATTATATATACATAATACATATATATATATATAAATTATATATATATATATGACATTTTGATGTATATATATATATATATTATGTCCGATGGCTATTCTGGTCGATGTCGTTCTATGGACGTCGTTAGCTATTCTATGCGCATTCGCTCTTTACGCTTATCATCACTAAACCCGGTTTCATCAAGTCCGGCGTTGCCTTGACAACCGTTAGCCCTCTCCTCTTCCTTCTACTCAGCAGCAGCAGCAGCAGTCGTTGCATCCCATCGGTCGCCGCACGATTGGTTTAGTGGCCCAGTCTACGAGCGACAGAGAAACAGAGAGACATGCAGAGAGACAGAGAGACATGCAGAAAGACAGAGAGACATGCAGAGGGACAGAGAAACATGCAGAAAGACAGAGAGACATGCAGAAAGACAGAGAGACATGCAGAGAGGCAGAGAGACATGCAAGGAGACAGAGAGACATTCATGCAGAGGCACAGAGAGACATGCAGAGAGGCAGAGAGACACGCAGAGACACAGAGAGACATGCAGAAAGACAGAAAGACATGCAGAGAAACAGAGAGACATGCAGAAAGACAGAGCGACATGCAGAGAGACGGAGAGATTTGCAGAGAGGCAGAGAGACGTGCAGAGAGACGGAGAGATATGCAGAAAGACAGAGATACATGCATAGTCTAGAGACAGAGAGACATGCAGAGAGACAGAGAGACATGCATGCAGAGATATTGGAAGGAATGCAGAGAGAGATAACGGTACACAAAGAGACTTAGAGGGAGAGGAAGCGAACGCAGAGGGAGATTGGAAGTGGGAAAGACAGTTGGACAAAGAGACAGGCAGCGCCAGCGATAGGTATATGTATCGAGGGAGGGCGGCGGTGTGACAAGGAGACAGGCATATACACAGATTTAAGTATAGGAGTAGGAAGTCAGAACGAGAAAGAGAGAGACAGAGATAGAGAGACAGAGAGACAGAGCAGAGAGACTCATGAGAGACTGAGAGACAGAGAGACAGAGAGACAGAGAGATAGAGAGGCAGAGAGACAGAGAGACCAAGAGGCAGAGAGGCAGAGAGACAGGGAGAGAGACCGAGAGGCAGAGAGGCAGAGAGACAGAGAGAGAGACAGAGCGACAGAGAGAGACAGAGAGAGAGAGGAGGGGCGAAGAAACCAGGATGAAAGCAGTTGCAGGGAGACAGGCAGAGATACGGATGGCCTGGCAGACAGACAGACAGTGAGAATGACAGCAAGACAAAGAATGAAACAGACAGACAGACAGTGGAAGAGACAGGCAAAACGGCACACACAGAGAGAGATTGTGTGAGGAAGACGAGGGTATACAGCCAAAGATAGAGGCATAGAAGGAGCGAGGTGGTGGGAGAGATGGAGGTATGGA
>CAMAOG010000076.1:0-12500 GCA_945859605.1 Lumbricus rubellus | reverse complement strand
GCAACGACCAGCATCACTTTCTTCTATACACGTCATTATGCTTCAACCTGTATATATGTATACCCGAACTTCAAATGTGCGATTCGACTCTGACGGTCTGACCAAAGTCTTGCCTATGCATGGCAGTCGAGCAACCTATATATTATACGCAGAGCAATCAAAACCTAATATGAGGAACGATGGGTGAACTTCAGAGCTCGACACGTCTGCGAGATTTCCCTGGAGATTATTTGGTTAAACGGATCGGTGAAGTTCTTATACCACATATCAATAGACTTTATAAGCCAAATCAAACGGAAAGGAATCCCTGCAGTGATGGGATCCGTATCGAAACGTATATATTCCGAATAATTGACAAAGACCATACAGCACAGTGCACATGGGTTATGGGCAATACTTATTGAGCTAGAAATAGACCATTGTCAGAATTTATCAGGATAAAGGTGGATGTGCGAGTAACAGTTTAATTGCGATATATGCATGAGCTCCTTCTTGTTACATGTTTAATGACACTGCCATATCAAAGATGATTAGTGTCGCCCTCCTTTTTTATCCAGGCTTGGGACTGGCACTGGCAGAGAGCACCAGTAGCGGAGTTTATGCATGAGCTGCATGAGATTGACACAAAGTCATATTATAGGCTATATATATAGGACGGCGTGGAACGTGGTTGGGGGAGAGAGAGAGAGAGAAAGAGAGAGAGAGAGAGAGAGAGAGAGAGAGAGAGAGAGAGAGAGAGAGAGAGAGACAGTGACAGAGACAGAGACAGAGACAGAGACCAAGACGGAGACAGAGAGAGACAGAGAGAGACAGAGACAGAGACAGAGACAGAGACAGAGACAGAGAGTGACAGTGACAGAGACAGAGACCAAGCAAGACGGAGACAGAGAGACAGAGGAGAGAGAGAGAGAGAGAGAGACAGTGAGACAGACAGAGACAGAGACAGACAGAGGGACAGCAAAGAGACACCAGAGAAACAGAGACAGACAGAGACAGACAGACAGACAGAGACAGACAGACAGAGTACCTCGGCGGCACATAAAATGCACTATACAGAAACCCAGGGTGAGAGTTGCGGGGTTGTGGGTTCAACCATATGGTCTTTCTCAGTGGCGGCGCCAGGATTTTAATCGGGGGGGGGGGGGGTTAAACTTGCGAAGGAATTTTTTCCATCGTTTTGTTGTTGATCTGCAGGTTACATGTAGTTTCTAAGACCATGTTTCTGGCGCAGAAGTTTCTTTTCATTCGCGATGTACACGTACATACATGTGTGTACATGCTGCACTGCTGCAGGACTCATCAAATATTAATTCTTCAGTGAAATTTTTGCAACATCAACAAAGCCGAGTCCCGAACGTCTACCTATAGTATACACGAATTCCGAGCAGAAAATATTATAAAGGATCTCTGGGTGTATAGATACGCTCTGGAGCATAGTCAGGCTTTATGGAGTACCGGAAAAATACATCAACATTTTCAAAGCTCTTTATCACGACGCAAGTTGTTGCATCAGAACAGAGAACGGCAACACTATAATGTTCCAGATTGAAACAGGAGTACGTCAAGGATGCGTGTTGTCTCCATTCCTATTTGCTCTTGTCATTGACTACATCATGAAAGGAGCGATGGACGATTCTACCTCTGGCATAACTTGGAACCAGAGAAGGTTGAAGGATTTGGATTTTGCTGACGATATAGCACTGCTAAGCGAAACATACATGGACATGCAGAGGATGACCACGCGACTGCAGGAGTTAGGGAAGGGAGTGGGGTTGCACATCAACAGTGCGAAAACGAAAGCTATGAAAATCGGAGTCATAGATCATCCGAACATCAAGATTGGACAGGAAACCATAGATTATGTCAGCAATTTTTCATACCTGGGAAGCTATATGGAAGAGGATGGGAGTATAAAGATGGATGTCAAGACAAGAATTGGCAAGGCAGCGGCGGTCTTCCAAAGAATGAGAACCGTGTGGAGATCAGGAGCGTTGAGCAGAGATGCGAAGCTTCGACTGTACTCGTCGCTGGTGTTGCCTGTGGTGCTCTACGCAAGTGAGGCCTGGAAGACAACAGCAAAGACAACGAAGCAACTAAATGTCTTCCACCGGAGATGCCTACGATCTATCCTTGGCATCACATGGAGGGACCACATCAGAAACGAAGAGGTGTTAAAAATGGCAGGGACGAGGGACCTTGAGTACATCATCATGGGAAGAAGAGGAAGGTTGGCTGGGCACATCCTGAGGCTACCACAGGAGAGGATTGCGAGGACGGCATTGAACTGGGTGCCGGAGGGTGGGAAACGAAAAAGAGGCAGGCCAAGAAACACCTGGAGACACGCTTTCAGGAAGGACCTGGAGCGGATGGGACTAGGCTGGGACGAGGCGGAGGTGGTGGCTGGAGAACGTGCGGAGTGGCGAGGACTTGTCGACCAATGTTCCGATCGGAACTGGAGGAACTAAGTCTAAGTCTAAGTCTGGGTGTATACATAATATGCCATGCACGCCCACTCATGCAGATCCACTTTTGGGCTTTAAACGAACTGATTTCGTCGTTACCACGTCTGCGCCATGCAGCATGCAGTCGATTGTGCATAGAACATCTGGAGATACAAAAGAGCGCTCTATTCTATACTTGTCTCTTGTATACAACTCAGCGACATCGCGACGTTTCAATACAAAACAATCTGATCACGATCATAGAAAAACAAGCAAAGCACCGCCACTGCATGTATATAGCGCTGCACGAAAAAAAATGTCATTTTCACAAGTGTACCTAAATATTTGATGAATCCGCTGTATGTTGGTCATGACTTCAAAAACAGCGATTTTAATCGTCGCCCGTTTTACAAGTTTGTTGACATGAAGAGAGAATGGCTAATTGAAGTTTATCGGTGCATGTAATAATTATTCGACTAATAAAAGAGGCGCGCATATAGGCGCATATACTATGCAGGATATACGATTGATGATGGCACAAGTGGCAGAAGATGTCGGTGATTTCCATTCTATTATTTACTATTCTATGCATGCATTTGACTGAATTTCACACAATGCAATGCATGAATGAATGAATCGAAGGGAAGAAAAACAAAAGCATACAGGCTGCACGAATGCACGCCATACACATGCATGATGCAGGATGCAGGACAACATGAAACGAGGACAAAACAACACTTGACAAAAGTTGAGTGAAGAACGGGACTTAACAAATGACAGAGGACACATAATTTTATATGCAAGAAGATCATTTGTTTTTACTCATCGCCATCAAATGGCTGATATCAATAACTGATGACCATGACGATGACGACGACGATGATGAAGATGACGGTGACGGTAAGGTGGCGGTGACAGGCCATGGCCATGGCCCATGGACATGGCGACGACGACGACGACGACGTCGACGACGACGATGATGATGATGATGATGGTGACGATGATGATGATGACGACGACGATTATAATGACGATGACGATGACGTTGACGATGATGATGAGAAGGAGGAGGAGGATGATGATAGTGGTGGTGGTGGTGGTGATGATGATGACTATGATGATGATAAGAGAGGCATTCAGATAGACAGACAGAAAGACAGAAATACATACAGAGACATGCAGACAGAGACAGACAGACAGAGACATACATAAAGACAAACAGAGGAACACAGACAGACATGTATTGAGAGGGAGGGAGAGAGAGACATGCACACATACAGACACACATAGACGACTGGTTCTTCACATAGGGCCTATTCTTACGCATGGTTGCACTCTATAGCTACACACATGTGCAACAGACTAATTGCCATAGAGCTAAGAGACGCAATCGGGTTTCTTGCCGATGTAACTGCAGCGCATGATAAGGGCCATTTCAATTACTCGCAACTTGACGCCAAAACCCCTGCTTTTCAATTATCCCGTCATCTCGGGGTATACCCGACAGAAAAGGGGTGTCGAGGGGAGGGGAGGAGGGTATTAATAACCCCCTTGTTTGGCACACACATACAAATGCCATCGACAGCCGACGATAACTAGACGTATAGCTTACGGGCGCCTCTCTGAACCCGGATTTCTTCCCAGCCCCTTTGAAGTCTAAAGGGAGGAATCCCGGGCGAGCGCCCCCATTGTCGTCCATTGTCGTCCCCCGCCTGGGAGCGTCCATTTCCCGCGTCGTCGTTTAGCGGCGCTTTGATGAGCTGCCATCATCAGTCCCCCGTCCGTCAATGAGTTGGTAATTATTGTGAAGAAGCGGAGGAGGAGGAGGAAGGGAAAGGCAAACAGACAACGCTTTGTCTAGATTCTAGAGTCTAGATTGTGTATTCGGTATACATGTATAGTTATAGATGCAAGATATTTAGATCATTCCACCGGTTAAAGAATCTTGGTAGCCTATACCGGTCACAACAGGGGTACCGGTATTCGTCCGCGGCAGGTAGCTCTCCCCACCCCCCAACAAAAGATGTGCTGATGCTCAGATTACGATGCAGTCATAATGAGCAATAAATATACAAAATTTGTGGAATAATTGCACTTTATAATCGTTTGCACATTCACGTCCCAGCTGCATGGGACAAACGGAAACAAAGATGGACAAGATCAGAAAAAGCATTTTGCTGTTGATGCCTACAAAACAGATTTTTTAGCCTGCAGTTGTAGGCCTACACAAAATGTGCAGTTCTAAATGGGTCTGTGCAGTTGTAGAAGCACTTCCGTATACAGTTAAAACTAGTGAAAAAGGTAATTGTCCACCGTTTGGAATTGATATGGCATGGAGGATGGAAAGAGGAATAAGGGATTTGTGCAGTTCCAAAAATTCCTTTAAAACAGCCCTGCTACAAAATACTTCACCATGCACTGTCCATGTTATGTCATTGTAGCGATTGCTATAAAACACACACACACGCACACACACACGTATACGCGCGTCGAATGTATATATATCATCATTGTAATGGAGCTATAATAAATGTTATCAAACATGCGCGCGTAATCTCGCTTCGATTCCATTCTTTGCCAGCTATATCCTATTCTCCATTCTCGCTTTTTTAGCTCCTAATTCTTATGCTATAATAGGCCTATAGGCTTTTTTCTTTTCATTGTTATTCCAATCCGATTTCTCTACTGCATGGCTCTCGCAGAATCCCCACTTACCACAAACCCTTCACGATCCCTATTTTTTAAAACTTCATCCGCCCCACCCCACTCATCTTCTCCACGCTCGTTGATTTTATCCCCGCCTTCGAATCGACCACGCCTACTCACGGAAGTGTCAAGCAACGCGATCAAACGATTGGTCATTCGCTGACCATTCACGTTAGCCCGTGCATGCGATTGACAGGTGTCAGAATCGTCAGCTTGTCGGCTCTGAGCCGGGCTTTCTCTCCGAGGATCGACGCCGTCGCATTAATAAGACACGAAGACACACAACAAGTGATAAAGTTGTCGGCGTGCCATGCAGCCAACGACAAGAAGAAGGAGAAGAGGAACGAGCAGCAGCACGGTAACAAGTTGGTCACGGATTAAAGATTTTGGCAATTCGTCCGCTTAATCTTCTAAGACTCTGTGAAGCGCGTGCCGCCTCTAAAGTCTAAACTGTATGCGTGTAATACGGTCAATCTTCTTTATAGGCCAATACGAACAGCAGACGTGTGACATTTATCTGCGTGTCTGTAGAGCCTATAGCCCGCCGACGACTACAGAGACGGAAAACACCTGGGAGTAGGCTACACACGACAGCGATGAAAACAATCTTTGTAATTGTCGCCGCCTAAGTCGGATCACAGCTTCTGCAGCGGAGTTCGTGAGGATTTAGACTGAGTATATACAATCCGAATACAATCCGAACACAATCATGGCGAGTTACGACGGATACGGTTATAATCGGATGTATGGAATGGCGGCAGCTTACGGCGGCTCAGCGGTGTCGAATCCGCACCACATCGGTGCCCAGCAGGCGAGTCTCCGGGGAGTGGGCTCGTCGAGCCCTTCAGGGATAAAGCAGGGCGGCGTCGGGGGAGGAATGTCCACCTACAATGGCCTCTGCCTGTCTGGATCAAGCGTTGACCTTCTGCACTCCGGAATGCCAATGGTCTATCCAGGTATATACCTGACGACACTCTTTGCTTGATGCATCATGGTTTATATAGGTTCAAATCCACAGTCATCTCTGTATTGCACATAGCCATTATAGTAATATTTAAAACTGCAGCCGTTGAATCCCTATAGGGCTTTTTAACGTGCAGTTTTACACAAAATGTGCAGTTGTACATGAATTTGTGCAGTTGTAAAAGCAATCTTGTGCAGTGCACGATAGCCTATATATTAGAAAAGAGTAGCTGCAGCCAGTTTGCCACGTAAGGGCAAAATGGAAAGAAGGGCTTGTGCAGTGAAAATATGGAGAAAGAAAAAGAATACATAGGTCATCAGATTGTATATAGACGGCGACTTGCGACATTTCTGGGGAAAACTTGTGACAAAGGCCTATAAAAAGGTCATCAGAATTTGTTTTGCCGGCGACTTGCTTTGGGACTTTTTTTTGGGTGGGGGTGGGGGTGGGGGAGGGAAAGGTCGTCAGATATTTTCGCCAACAAACCCACACTAGAAAAGTTGCTGCAGGTTTGTACTGTTCTAAAAATAATTTATTTTAAAAGCCCTGCATTTAAGCAGGCCTGTATATAGGCTATATACACCGTGTCTAAAAAAACTGTGCAAAATTGTTTTTGCCAGAACTTCGTCAAATTTCCACCAATAATAACTTTTTTGATTTGTTGCCAATATCTTGGCCAGAAGTAAGAAGTTTTAAATGCAATTTTACAGGCTGAAATTAAGTAAATTCATATTTACGTCCATTGGCCAAATTTCATCAAAATATTTCAAACAGAACAAAAGTTATATCACTTTTAGTGAGGCCGTGCACCCATGCATGTGCACTGTCTTTGGACGACGTCACGATTCCAAAACGTAACGCAGCAATTACAATAAAATAATATCGAAAACGTTATTTTATTAAGACGGAGCATGCAAATGAACTTGATATTGCTATAGATAATTGTAGTATTTTCTAGAAAAGAAACAGAGTACCATACAGCATATCGGCATGGGCGGAGTTTGGTTTCCATTCTTGTGAGGGGGGGGCTAACCCCCCGAGTCTGAGCCTTATTGGGAAGGTTATAACCCCGAAAGGCCGAAAAAGGATACCATTTTCATTGTAAAAAAGTTGAATCTGGGCCTTCTTGGAGAGACTTAGCCTCCCCTTTTATATATATAACCTCTGATAAACTCCGCCCATGCGTATATATAGTGGTTCGTCCCTTTGAAGTCCTTAGCAGGACGACGATCAATTTTGTAAATAAGGAATGTGCCATGAAGATTAATAATTTGTTCGTTATTTAAAACAATTAACGAAATTCAAATTCAAAAATTAAAACGGCCAAGGTGAACAATCATGTCAATGACAGACAATAATATAATCACCGCGCTTATACTCTGCTTGATAAACAGTGATGCATGAGAGCGCAGAAATAAGTTATTGAGAGATCTTAAATGAGCCGTTATTAATGATAGAATATCCACTCCGTGTCAATATTGTTGTCCTGCATGCATGGTTTCATTGAGAAGAACTACAATGGCACCAAAATCACCGAAACACGATAGATAATATATAGTTATATACCGATTGTGTCAGTGAAGTGCCGATATTTATTTCTGAATTTCTTTCAGATATATATTCGAACCTCATTCCGACAATAAATTACATATGAAAATATATCTAAGAAATGTGGTATTTGCATGTCCAATTAATGGAAGTATAGCATGAGAGAACTGAAGAACTTAAACTCTGAATTAAGTATTGAAATTATTCGTGCTATTCGTGCTATTAATTAAAGCTATATTCGTGAATTTGCAAGATATACATAGGCCTATATATAGGCCTTTATATCCCGATATGGCGGTATAATGCGAGAAACAGACAGATAGACAGACAGAGAAACAGAAACAGAGAGACAGACAGACAGACAGACATACAGAGAAACAGAGAAACAGAGAGAGAGAGACATGCAAAGAGAGGCAGACACACAGAGAGATACATACAGACAGACATGCATATAGACAGAGAGAAGGCACAACTGTTGATGATCTGGGATTGTGCACATGTGCATGTGTTCGTTCATGAATCTTAAATTAACGCAGAATATATGAGTCATCATGTCTATACACACGAATACTATGCACGACCCATGACATCATCTTTGAATCTCACTGCAGTATATATCGAATTGGCTATATTTGTATAAGTGCGTGTTCACATCGTGTGTACATGCACATATGTTTATTTTAAAAGATGCATTCAGAAGATATATATTCCTTTCACAGTCGGGACACTCATTCATTCATTCATTCATTCATTCATTCATTCATTCATTCATTCATTCATTCATCCATCCATTCATCCATTCATTCATTCACGTGTATACAATATGCATGCATTTAAAGAGGTGTTGATATATGTACATAGAAAGGATTACAATCTTCTTGCATGCATGGCGACGGAAATAAGCGAATTGCCATGCATGCCATGCATTGTATACGGTTGAACGCTTATAGTGCATGCATGCAGGATTGCAGGTATTCAAGCGACTATCTACATGGATGCATGGGGTGCATGCACTTGGCTTGCACTTTGGAGTTGGAGTATATGTTTCCTTGTATACTTTGGAGTTGGAGTATATATATGTTTTCTTGCACTTTTGAATTGGAGTAGGCCTATATGCATGTTTCCTTGAACTTGGAAGTTACTTGCACCCGTTGAATCGGGGTGGGGTAATTTACATTCCCTATATATAGGCCTATAAAGGCCCTATATATTTGAGATCGTCGGTATAAATATATATCTTTGGGTATATGTGTATACATATTGTATACATATATACCGGAACGTGTTCGGTTCATGTGGAGGTTCTTATTGCATGGTCTTTCTTACACGCGTTGACCTTTGCTCTTTGTCTTCTTTAGGTCTATATATAGGTCAGTATAGGCATGTCATGGCATGTTTCAGACTATATACATGTACACTGCATTTCTGCATGCATTGTCGTTCCAATTAAGAAAGACGAAATATATTAAACTATAAGTATAATTATTACACACTGCAGGGTGGGCAAAAACACCTCTATAACTTTTTTGCAAATAGCTTGGCGTCCAAAAGTTAGAGTTTTTAGGGAGTCAAATTTGTAAGGAGTCAGATTTTACAAAAGTCACACAGAACAAAAGTTAGGTCTATATTACTTTTATAGGCTAAGTGAGTTCATGGCTTCATCATTCATGCATGCACTGCAGTGAACAGTGGAAAGTTGAGATCGAGTTGCTATATACATGTTTTTGTCGCAAACCAAATCAGTTGTGTTTTGGTCGAAATCTCGAATATAGAGACATGCATGCAGCAGTGGCGCGTATAGACAATTAAGGGGGTTTAGGGGATTTATAGTTACAAACCACCCATTGCATTGGCCTATACGAAAAAGTTTTTTAAAAGGTTATTTATCCAAAATAAGAAAAAACAAAACAATTGTTTGTAATAAAAATTGTTTTTCTTGCTTTATTCTCTTTGTTACTTTATTCTCTTTTTATTTACCGTATAGGCTAATACTGTTGGGTTGGTGTCAGAAAGGACATCCGACCAGGCCATACCCCTCTTTTTAAAAATAAACATGGAACCAGCGTAGCTGCATGGTAACTGTGAAGTCACTTATAGCGAGATGACAATCAATAAAGTTGGTAAATAAGGAATCTGTCAGATTAATAATTTTGCTATTAAAGCAATAAAATTCAAATTTAAAAAAGCCTTTAAGACATTTTGCGTTGATGAAAGGAGATCGGCTCAATGTTGAATTTTTCTGGTTTCACTGAGGAAGCCAATGGCCCAAATCTTTGGATTCGAACCCTATGAACTGATAATCAATTGTGGAGAGCTATTCTACAGAAATGTCACAATCTGCAACCATGCAAAACCAAGAGCGATAAGAGAATTAATGGGCGCATTGGAGTTGATATGGGAAGATTTGCCTTTGGAACGCGTCAATAGATCCATCAAGAACTTTGCAAAGAGATTCAAAAGAAGTGTTGGCACTGTTGTTGGGCACATTGAACCCCAGTTGTGAAGCATGCACCAACAAGTTTATTTGACAACCGTTATTTGAGATTTGACTTAATAAAATTGTTTTTTTTATTACTTTGTGTTGCATTACGTTTTTGAATCGTCAAAATACGGTGGGTGGGCTCACTAAGAGTGATAAAATTTTTGTTCTGTTTGAAATATTTTGATGAAATCTGGTCATCATGTGTAAATGTGAATTGTCTTCAAGACTGTAAAATTTTATTTCGAAATTCTTACTTCTATAGCCAAAATATTGGCAAAAAGCCTTAGAGGCTTACTTTTTATGGCCCACCCTGTATTTCATTGAAGTCCTATATTATGTTTTCTTCTGCAGCGAACGCACGCAAGCAGAGAAGGGAGAGAACGACCTTCTCGCGAAGTCAGCTCGATATTCTCGAAGCTCTATTCAAGAAGACGAGATATCCAGATATCTTTCTAAGAGATGAAGTCGCTCTCAAGATCAACCTTCCAGAATCACGAGTACAGGTATAATAATTTTATACACAACCAGGGCCGTAGCAAGTTAGCAACAATGATTGTGGCCCCCTCCGAGCATATAATGTCCTGGCCGGCGGGCCCCTTACAATGCAGACACCGGTATGCGGCATTTTTCGGACTCGAAATTTCTGACGACCTTTCTTTAGTCATCCGGCAAAAATCTCGGGAAAATTTCATCAGTTCGCCGTCCGAAAAAGTTTTTGACCTTTTTAAAGTCATTTCATTCATTTTTTGGCACTTTGGGGGGCCCTTCATTGCGGGGGACCCCTTCGGTCGGAGGGTACGGAGGGCGGTCGCTACGCCTCTGTATACAACTATATATAAATACAGGTATACTGTAAATACAACTATTTATAGACAGCGTTCATGATGACGACGACGACGATGATGTTGACGGTGAAGATGACAACGAAACTGATGATACGGTATCTACATTCTACAGTATAGGAATATATATATACATGTACTGAAGGTCAATCAGAACGATGCTGTTGTTGTTGCTGTTGTTAATAGTGATGATGATGACGACGACGACGACGACGATGATGATGATGATGATGACGACGACAACGACTATGATGATGGCGATGATGATGATGAAGATAGTGATGATGATCACGGCGACGACAACGATGATGATCATGAATGATCAATAACATTGCTGCTGCATGGTTGTATAGTGCATGATATTGTTGTTCTTTACGTTGATGATGATGATGACGATGACGATGACGACGACGATGATGATGATGATATTGTTGTTGGTGATGTGTGTCGTTAGGTTTGGTTTAAGAATCGTCGAGCCAAATGTCGTCAGATCCAAAAGGCGGCAGAACAGACGAACAAGAACAACAACAACAACGCCAACAACAGCAACACAAGCAACAACAACAACAACAACAACCTGCCAACAAGCAGCACAACCAACAACAACAACAAACCGTCGTCATCATCCTCTTCATCATCCGCGGCTCTGCACCTCAAAAGGTCCAACTCCGCTACAACTGCCGATTCCACGTCACCCCCTCCCCTGCCCCTTGCCCCTCCCCCGGTGCCATCATCGTCCCTGCAGTCGATGCGCATCAAGTCACCCCCGTCCCCATGCGACCCCTGCCCTTCCCCATCGACCGTTGGTTTCCACTCCACCCACCACCATCACCACCCCCACCACGGTGGCGGCTCCTTCTCCCACATGAGTGGCAGTGGGGGTGGATCGAGTGGGGCGTCGAACCCCCTGTCAATGTGGAAACACCCGATGAGCGATCTTGGGGGTTGCCTCCTCCAGCGCCCCGGCCACTCCTCCTCCTCCTACCACCCTCCCTCGGTCACCCGGACACCGTCCGTCACCTCACACCACCACCCGCACGCCCCACCGTCCAACTTCACCGGATACTACGGTCACGTGACCGGACATGGCGTCGACTATTGGCCCGCTTCGCCGCCAGGTGTCGCTGGCTACGCCACCGGAATGAACATCGCGTCTGCTGCGGCCGCTAGTCACATGACCGCTCATCACGTGGTCGGTCACCATTCGGTCGGTGGACCGTATCACTCCGCGGGGCTAAGTAGTGCGGCCACAGCAGCGCCCTCTCTCGTTGGGGGAGGAGGAGGCGGTGGTGGTGGTGCGGGTGATTGCAGCATCGACTACAAGGACAGTGCAGCAGCTAACGCATGGTCCAAGTTCCAGGTTCTTTGAGGATTGAGGAAGAAGAGGGGAATGGGAAGACGTGAGGAGGAGAAGGATAAAAAAGAGGACGAAAAGAGGAGGCAAACAGAGAGAGACAGACAGACAGACACAGACAGACAGACGGACGGACATACAGAGAGAGAGATATGCATGGAGG
>CAMAOG010000075.1:7500-19096 GCA_945859605.1 Lumbricus rubellus | reverse complement strand
TAAGTGGTCTCGGCTCCGCGGCAACTACTAAGATTGTGGATAAAATCAGCGGTTCGGGTGTAATGTATGTCAAGAAAGGCGACATAGCGTGTAAAATAAGAGCGGCCGGATCTGGTTTGTACATGTCCCCGTGGCAAAAAGGTAGCTCAATAACGGCATCCGGGCTGTACATGAAAACAGGGTCGGGCTATGCGAGGGGCGAAGGACTTTTGTTGGGCCCCAACTCTCCGTTTCGAAACATTCCGATTCTCGGCATGATATTATAAATTATTCTATTATAAAATGTCGAGACCAATACACAAATTTGGAACTAAACCAACTAGACCGGTAGAGGTTAGAACGCAGCCCGTTTCAGTCTTTTGGAAGATTACGAGCGGTGTTACTCGCACCCCAGTAAGACAACTAGGGGGTCTGCGATGGGAGATTTTTGCGCAAAATGATATTACGATACAACCAAAGGCGGCAAATACGCTAAGGCTTGGACTGGGTGTAGAAATGGCGGCAGGTCTTTGTCTCGTTTCCCTCAGACAGAGTATCAAAGAACGACGATGCAGCCTACTAGACGGAGTGATTTCAGAAGATGTGATTGATGATATCATAGTTTCCATTCAAAACAACTCCGATTCGGCAGTAACGATAAACGAAGGAGATTCGCTATGCTGTGTAAATTATCAGCGGTAAAAAAATATATATTGCTAATAAATAAAAGAATGGAATACGAAGGCATCAAACTCTATCCAAACCTAACAAATATAACGCCCTCTGCGCCAGAAGGTGAAATACAAATAGCCGCAGGGTCCGCACAAACGTATCGACTTCAGAAGATTAGCGAAATCAAAAAGGAGATCGAGCAAGAACGAGACAAAAGAGCAACGTTGAGTAAAAAGTACCATAGAAGTGTGAGCGTAATCGGTGTAGTAGACAACTTCCTCATGGCGGTCACGATGGGGCTCGGAATTTCGGGAATCGGTGTACTAGCCACCATAATTGCAACCCCCATCGCTATTGCTATGGAAGGGACAGCGCTAGGTGCGGGGCTATTGAGTATAATTGGCAGCCGAATCTGTAAAAAGCTCGCCCTGAAGGCGGAGAAGCATGAAAAGATCAAAACGCTAGCTGATGCGAAGCTCAACACGATCAGCGACCATATTTCAAAAGCACTCGTGGATGATCACATTTCAGACGAGGAATATTCTCTGATTCTAAGTGAGATTGAAAAATTCAATGGCATGAAAGAAGAAATCAAAAGTAAGTCGAAAGTTGCGATGGACGCGATGGACGAGGAAACGAAACAATCTCTCATCGATCGGGGAAGAGAGGAAGTCAGGCAGTCCTTTCAAAGCATGTTTGAGAAAAATACCGAATCTGTGAAAAAGACGACTAACGTGAACATGTACGAAATCATGTAGACTTGTAGAGTTTTGTAGACCTATGTAGACCTATGTCGCTATGTCTGAAAATACGTCTAACCTGTGTTTTTACACATGTCGAAAAACATGTAGAAAAACACGTCGAAAAACACATCGTAAAACATGTCGAAAAACATTAAATTTTTTATTAAAAATGTCGTTTCTAAAGATAGATGACCCGGCGAAAAGAAATTTCATAGTCGAAGAGTTTCTGAAATCCAAGAAGAATATTCAACAGAACTTTTTATCGGAGAGATTGGGGGATTCGGGGATGCAACAAGAATTAACCAAGCTGTACAAGCCTATCGTCGAGTCGCAATCCGCAATTTCCAAAGAGCAGAATGTCTTACTATCCGCCATCAAAGAAAATTCGATAGCTGCTACAAACGCACTACAGACGCTACCCGCTTCGTTGAAGATTCAATTTCCTCAGTATCCCTCGATAGAAGCGTATAGCGACGATCCGACTGAGGATATTAGAACTTTAGAATTAGGAGATGTGGCAACCAAGTACCTTCATCAATACGCCTCCGATAGAAAAATCGTAGACACGACGTTCGGAATACGATCAAAAAATGGACAATTCTACATCGGCGACGCTCCGATTTTTATTCAAGGTGACGATGTGACGGTTGGAAATAAGACGTATAGCGGAACACCGGGGCTTTGGGAGTTGTTGACGATGAAACAGCCGAACACGTCGATATACGATAATAATGATAGAGACGATTACGCCGAGATTCTACTCGCGACGGATGCTATCAGACAGCCAAAAAATCCCAACAAACCCAAAGCATCTGCGAGCGTCAAATATAGAGAAATTATCAAGCCGATATGGGAAAAGAGGACCCGCAATACACCGACAGCGGGCAAAGGCGTCGGCGTAATTGTTATTTCCGAAGATCCAAACGTGTTAGCGAAACAGCTAGAACTACGATTTCAAAGCTTCAAAGCAGGCAATACCGGCGTGAGAAACGAGATCGTGGCGATGTGCGACGCGTTATTGAGGCAGGAAGTGCTGAGTAATGATGCTTACAAAAATATAATGATGACATTGTAAAATGCAGAAAAAATGCAAGTCATTAATAGAAGGAGGTATAGAAAACAATACGTTATCGGAGGATCGGGAATATTCGATACAATTTCGGGATTTTTCAAACGACTAGTAACGTCGAACGCCGCCAAACAATTAGCAACGACCGCTCTCAACGCGAGTAAAGACGTGGCGAAAGAAATTGGGAAAAAGGCCATCGATGTTGGGAAAACAACCGCAATCGACGCCGGCAAACGATTAGTGGACAAAGCAGTGGTCAAACTGTTTACTCCTGCCCCTACTCCCACCTCCAAGAAAATTACGCCAGAAACTAGACAAATTTTAGAGCGGCTGAGTGGCGTCGGGTCGAGTCCAAATATCTCGAATATTAATAATCTGATGATGGGGGATGGCCTGAAGAAGAACGACGCCATATCGATACAAGATTTAGTACGCTCGCTAAACGGCGCCGGAATGAAGGTCGCGTAAAAAATATTATCGCGTAGTAGTAAAAATGCAATCATCTGAAATTCTGAGATTTAACGAACAACCATTGAGCGATGAAAGCGTCGAACGCTACGAATGGTATGAGTATGAGCCGATATCGGGGGCGAATCTAAACACCTCCGGCGAGATTAGAATAAATATCGAACTTCAAGATCTATTTTGTCATCCGGCGGAATCTTACCTGCTGTTCGAGGGTAGATTGACGAAGGCGGACAACCCCACCACCTTCTACGTCAATGCCGATGAAGCAACTCTTACGAATAATGGGCTCATGCATCTTTTCAGCCAAATTTCGTATTCCCTGTCGAATCAGGAAATTGAATCGATATTTCACCCAGGTCAAGCAACGACGATGCTCGGATTACTCAAATACCCGAATGATTTTCAACTAGCTCAAGGTCTGAATCAGTTGTGGTACAAGGACAGCGGAGCGACGGCTGCTATCGCGAATAATCAAGGTTTCGCCGTGAGACAGTCGTATATAATTCAAAAACCAAATGCCAAAGGTACTTTCAGCTTTGTAGTTCCATTGAAGCATATTTTCGGATTTTGCGATGATTACGACAAGGTTGTTTTTGGTGTGAAACATACGCTAACTCTGGTTCGTAAAGCCGATGATGACGCAATTTTTAGATCCGCCGCGGATGCAGGGAAAGTTAGGCTAGACAAAATCTCATGGTTCATGCCTCACGTTATTCCCGCGGATATGGAGAAGATGCAATTGTACAAAACGATCGAATCGAAAGCGTCGCTGCCAGTTGCGTACAGAGCCCGTCAATGCGATACCACCTCCGTCGCACAGTCGACTAATTTTAGCTGGAGACTTAGCGTCAAGACATTACCTGAGAAGCCTAGGTACATCATCTTGGGTTTTCAAACCGACAAAAGCGGCGATCAACTACACAATCCATCCATTTTCAATCATTGCGATCTCAAAAACATGTTCGTGATGATGAACCAGGACCGATACCCAGTTGTCGACTACAACCTATCATTTCCGAATCAACAATTCGCGCGGGCGTACCGAGCAGCAGCCGCGTTCAGTGAAAAATACTATGGAATGGACGAACTAATGACGCAATGCAATATCACACCCTCGGATTTCAAAGATCTGTTTCCGATTATGGTGTTTGACGTGAGCAAGCAATCCGAGCGTCTGAAGTCATCGGTGGTCGATATTCAGATCAAAGGCACGTTCAATACGGCGCCGCTGGCTAATACGGAAGCGTACGCAGTGGTGATTTCA
Source organism: Lumbricus rubellus (assembly GCA_945859605.1). Taxonomy (NCBI): domain Eukaryota; kingdom Metazoa; phylum Annelida; class Clitellata; order Crassiclitellata; family Lumbricidae; genus Lumbricus; species Lumbricus rubellus. Next base: position 14,901 of record CAMAOG010000075.1, on the reverse strand, counting down.
GACAAGTTACTGAGGTTTCAATCGGATGGGCAGAAAATGAGCGTGGTATATTGAAGTTCATGATAGAATGGTCGATGAAGAATAATGAGACTTACAGATACCTATCGTACGTATATGAACGATAGGTATCTACGGTTACCTAGTACAAAAACTCGACCTGCAATCCGGCTCCGCCCCTGAGAAGAAGGCGACCGGCTGTTCGACTGTTTCCGGATATGAAAGAATATACCCTCATACCGAGCTTATCGTTGGCGTTGAAAAATATGGCGACGGTTGGTAATACGAGCGATATTCTGCTGCCAACCGTTGATCCGCCAGCCATGCATTCAAAAAGTTCGTTACTTTGTATCCCGTCTTTGACATACGAAATTCTGATTATTTTTTCGCCCGGACTGTCATTTCCTATCAAGAAATTCGCGAATCCGCCAAGTCGATATACGCCCGTACGAGGAATAGTTATTAAGCCCAAAGACGTCGTATACGCCGAATCCGTATTGATGGCAACGACCGTTAGTTGATGGTGCATTACATATACGCCTCCGAATGCTCCACCATGCGTTGCATATGTGCCTGAGAATGCGCCACCACTTACGATTGCGGATGCTCCCCCGTCACCCTCTCTCAACACACAAATAGCCGGTCCGGTTGTAGGTCTCCAATTCGCGGATAATGCTGGCGCCGCTGTTATAGCCCCAGCCGTTCCTTCGAACCTATATATAATACCGCTCGTCGTATTTCTCACTAGATTGCCCGGAGATACCCTCATACCCGAAACGTAATCTCTAATACCGGCAGGCTCGACGCTATTAGTGATTTTATCGGCGACTAGGGCGATAGCCTGGGCTGAACTAATAGCGTCACCCCCGTTACCCGTAAAAGGGTAATCAGTCGGTAACCCTACGAGATGATGGCCATTCATATTTAGATTCCCAGTCGCCGGATTTGCTCCATCTACCCTTAGAAAAGTACTATTTACTTGGGACAGCGTAACGCCCCCTGCAATTACTCTTTGAGTAGATCCTGAATCTGTATGTCCAAATTTATCAACAGGCATTTTGAATATAATAATTTATTATTAATTAGGGTCGCAAGAATGCCGCCGAAAAGTCTCTACACAAAATGTTCGTAGCGATGGACGAAAAAGCGTGTATGTTGACGTAATCGAACTCGTCTAGAAAAACTATGTTACTACCGATTGAATGGTTTTGCGAACCTTTCGTGCTCCCTCCGCCCGCAATTTGCATGTACGTCGCTCCATTTTTATACAGGTGGACGGTACCATACGCGTTATTACTATTGTTGCAAAATTCTATGTACGCCGAAACGATATAGTACCCGGCTTTACTGGGGAAGAAAGAAGTCGTTCCGATACCCTGTTCAATACCGTGTTTTGCGGTACCGCATCTTATTACGTCAAAAGTAACTGCAGTGTAAGATCTAGCGATTATAGCCTGTTGAGTTGAACTGTAAGCGCTAACCGCAGGCCCTACCACCGTCGCCACTTTCGAAGTAAGTTGTTCGTCGACGTATTTCTTATTCGTCAAATGATTATTGTCGGTTGGGACGTCGTCGTGATTCTGCAGTAAATCTATTACTTGCCCCCGACTCACAGCCTCATCTATTTCCGCTTCCGGAGTATTCGCTGTATTCGTTGTATTCGTTGTAGGCAGACCTCTAATAGTATGACCACTCATATTTAGGTCGCCAGTCGCCGGGTTTGCTCCATCTAGCCGTAGAAAAGTACTATTTACTTGACTTTCAGTAACTCCTCCGGCAATTACTCTTTGCGTAGATCCTGAATCTGTATGTCCAAATTTATCAACAGGCATTTTTTACATCTGAATATAATTTTCAATGCAGGCTGTTTATAACTTCTTGAAAAGTCGCTCCATCTTTGCATGTTTTTTTCAGGACGTGCAGGCATAGATGACCGCAAAACACTTCGTTGTCGGGCTGCACGCGCTCGCTATTGTAGTACACGGGACTCTGTAAATACTCTACCAGTTCTGTAGGAGGGGGCAGGCCATAGCTGTCGAAATATATTTTGTCCTTGCCGTTTTTTGAAAAAGCGACCCAGTGCGAGCCGGTTCCATTAGAATCGTCTAGATTCAATATCCCGCATTCAGTCCGGCCAGGTTTCTTCGGCAGCTCGTCTCTGAGAAATACTCCCCGGAAATTAGGGATATTGAGCTTTTTCGCGGCATCTAGTAGTTCAAAATTCGTCAACGGATGATTTGCGAGAATAACACCTTCGACATTTATGTTTTTCACAGTTGTATAGCTCATTTTAATATTTCATCTAGATGTTTCACAAACTAACGAGCTTTCGAGCTTCTACGCAGGCGAGATAATATTCATGTCTACATTTTTTGCATTCATTCGCCTTTCCATCTTTTTGAAATCGATTGTTGACGTATTCCGATATGTTCTGATTTACCTTACACCGGCTGCAAACTTTTGTGTCTTTTGTCTCCCTAATTTCCTGTCTTGCGTATTTGTGCGCAAGCTCTTTCACTTTGGCATTTTTACAAATTTTACAGCTGGGGTAATACCCGCTCTTCTGTGAGTTATCTTTGTGAAATTCGTCCAAGCTTTTTTCTTTTTTGCATTTGGTACACACTTTTTTTGCCGCATCCATTTTATATTAGTGTAAATTATTCTTTATTTTGTTTAGTTTTCAGCGTGTAGTGCCCATAGGCTAGGGTGTGGATCCCGTCATCCATTATTACTCTTTTGTCGTCGTCGGCAGACAGAGCTATTTTATTTACTTCTTCGGTGTAAATTTCATGGCGGTAGGATCGAATGACGTTCATCGCTCTCGACTGTTGTCTTTTCGTAAACACGCAGTCTTTGTAATCTGCGTGAGTGATTGATTTCTTGACGACGTTCTTTTTCACGCCCTTACATTTCTTGTAGTCTTCACCCGCCATCTTGTAAGAGTACAACTTGGATCGCAGCCCGACAAATTCTTCAATCTGTTTTCCCGCGGCCTCGTCTTTGAACATACCAACCACTTTTTTATTTACACCCGTTTCTATACCTGACGGATGATCTCTCGGATAGTCTGAAGTATCGAACATACTTTGGACGTCGCGGGAAATATCTTTGTAGAAGTCTTCCGTTTTAATTTCATACGCCAAAGAATCGGTATCGGTGAATAATAGCTTGGCCCTATCTCCGTACTTGGCCTTGATGTAATTATAATGAAAATCATACATGAGCGTCTTACTGACGTCTAATATACACATCCCTAGATATATCGGCTTGTTGTAAAACAACTTGGTCTTTTTCATGTGAACGGCGATGAGGTTTTCATCGAAAATCGTTCGTCTGTCGTAATTAGTTTTCGCGACTAGCTTGATAGCTTCCTTCTCATCACTCACCAATCGTATGTCAACTCGATTCTCGATAGCTTCCATTGTTTTACCGAAAACGCTATTGTTCATCAGCTTGAAAAAGTCTTTCTCAAAATCGTTCGTAGCTTTCGTTCTCAGGTTGGTATTCAGATCGATATACTTTTTCAGCCAGGCACTTTCCACGAATTTTATTCCTCGATGTATTTTTACGATTTTCAATCCGAGACTTTCATACAATTTTTAATTTTCGTAATGAACGACGTACTTTACTTTGTCATTCAAGTTTGGAATTAGTTTCGCTACATTCGATCCCGCGGGTTTTACACTCTCCGGAGCGAGAGGATAATCATTATGCAGGTCGTGCAATTCCTCTGGATATTCTAAGTCGACTTCTAACACACATCCCACTCCATCTCGTTCGGTAATGTTCCTCCAATCATTCAATTCGTCACCGTTCATCCATTCAAACCCATGAGTTGGTAACGGTTTGCTCATCGCCCATCCATACAAGTTGTTCGCGTCCAAGTATGGAATGAATACTGAATGTTGGGTGGGATTGAAAGCTTCTCCCATGTACTCGTTGTTCGCTTTCGCGTATCGATGTGAAATCGTGCTGACGCCTCCTCGTATTCCCTGCTTGATCATCAGCAACATATCGTAGTCACTCAACAACTCCAACTCTACACCAGTCGTCTTCAACGCCGCGTCCCAAGAAAGTCCAGGCGAAGTATAATACCACGCGGGATCTAGGTTGTAGTGCTTCATACAGGCATCTCTAAAGTTTTCAAAGACATCCGCTAATAATAGAACATCCGATAAATTGTACAAGTCGTGATATTGGCGTAATGTTTTGCATTCAAATTTGTCCCATACCGTTTTCGCGTGCGCGTAATCTTTTTCACTAATGCCCGAATCGGTTAGTTTTGAATAGAAGGCATGTTTCGGCGGCAACTCGGTTTCGTTTAATCTTTCAACACCGTCGACGTAATCATACGGGTAAACACCTTTTCTGAGTAAAAGATCCAGCTTCTCACCTTCAAAAAATTTCCCTAAATTCTTGCACTGATCTTTCTGAAGATTTTTCGATAACGCGTCGAGACTCTGGGGCATGAATCTAAAACTATCGATGAAACGTAATTCGCGCTTGACTTCTCTCTCTTTTCCATCTGCGTCTACAAACTTATCGACGACGACCTCTCTGCTGAATGAGATATACTTTTCTTCGTTGCAGGGAATGCATTTGATTTTCTCGCCGTGTTCACCTCGTAATTTCTTGATAAATAAATGGCTGTCATAACCTGTCAAATTGTGAAATATGACAGGGAAGAACTTGGGGACTTTGTATTTCAGATTACAAAGGTTGTGAGCGGCACCTCTAAATTTTCCAGTCAAATGACAGTGATCTCGTACCGGTTTTTCTTCGCCTATAAATTCTCGTTCGCATATATGGCAAACAGTAGCCGAGTCGAAGAGCCCCTGCTCTTTCTTGCCGAATATCATCTTCTTGGGGAATTTGAACTCGTTGTATATTCGTTTTACATTTTCTTCGATAGAGTCTATGAATAACTGAGCAACATCATCGTCTTCGTTTTCAGCTGTAAACCGCACCGGCTCTTGGGAATAAACATCATCGTCGAAGCATTTCAAATGATAACAAAACGAGCTGGGCGTATGTTTTTGATACTTGTTGGTGTAAGACGTGCTAGGAACGGGCTGACATGTACCGATAGGTTTGATGAACGATTCAAAGTCGGCAAAATACAAAAACGGTACACGCATCTTTCTATAGTAATGTGTAAAACTTAGCATAGTCCCAGGTTCCGGAAGTTCTATTCGTTGGGCGTCCTGCTGCGAACAGTACTCAGTATGTTTGCGAAGCGATTCTACCTTTCTAAAACCGATTAAACATCTTCTGCAATAGTGCATTGAATTATGGGATTTTTCTGTTCGTAGTGCTAGCAATCTGTTAAAATTCTTGATCCAGCAATAATGCTTCTTTTCCCCATCAGAAATGAGTAATAGATCCACGCACCTATCATTCTCATGCTTTGATATATATAGTGGGAATACATTCACTTCTTTCTCGTAACCAAAAACATTAAACTAATATTATTATTTCGCTCAAACTTACTCAGCACATTAGCATCCGCCGCTACTGGGAATTCGATACCAGACCAATTGAGTTCCTCAGACTGTCTAATTAATTCTTTCGTAATTCTTTCTGTATTTTTGTCGACTGGGTTTACAGCCCTCGTTACACACCACTTGAAGCATTCATCGTCTTCGTTCTTCATATTAATAATAGCCTTTTTATTCGCTAAATAATCTGGAAGTGGAATATAAGAACTTCCTTTCAATGGTTTGTATACCACTGTATCGATATCCAACTTCAAAACGGTTTTGAATCTCCAATTACTCCCCCGCATCTGAAAACTTGCCATGCTCTCCTTAATTTTATCCGCTGCGTTGGTATATATTTCCCTCACATCGGTTGCTTCTAAAATAATATCACTCTTTGATTTGAAATTAGGCTCAGCCGTTACTACTTCGCCGGTTTTCATATCTACTTTCTCCATTTCGCACATGAGATCGAGTTGAACTTTTACCCCCCGATTTTTCGCTAGCAGCCTAACTACCCGCGGTCTTACAGCCTTGAGAAAAGTTGCAACATCGATCCCGTTGTCGCCATCGATCGTGTATCTTTTTGTAAACCCTTTGATAGCCGTCGCAGTCTCTCGAAGTTTGAACCTATGAATGGGCGGTTTTATCTGCGGAGGTAACTGACTAATCTCGCTAGTCAGCCAATCCGAAAAAACTATTTTATTTTTCCCCGGATGCAAAAATTTCCAAGTAGTAGTCAAGAATGCCGTAAGTTCCGCTTTTGCTAATCTCGAGTATCCTCGCACACCTCTCTTTTTTGCAATTTCTCGCAATTCTCGTACAGTGGCGGGAGTATGCGCCGGTGCTTTGGTGACCTGAGCCCGAGCGCCTAGTCGATCTCCCTGCGATATGAACGCTATGAGTTCCGCTTTTCGCAAACTCGAGTATCCTCTTTGTCCTCTCTGTTTAGGAATTTGTCGTAATTCTTTCAGATTATACGATGAGTAGTCCATTTTATATTGGGGTCTCTTGTCTTTAGGCCGAGCTGTATATTCCATTTTTTCTGTCATTTTATATACGCCAGAGAAAATTTTTTTTTACTTTTTTACTTTTTTACTTTTTTACTTTTTTACGCCAGACATCGAATTTGAAAAAGTAAGGCTAGTATTGGCCAAACTGTGCGGGCACTCAATTTTTAAGGCTGTATTGGTCAAATGGACGAAACTGAAGGCCGTACTGGTCAAGTAGGCGAAGGTCAAGGCTGTACTGGTCAAATGGGCGAAGGTCAAGGCTGTACTGGTCAAATGGACGAAACTCAAGGCTATATTGGTCAAATGAGTCAAATGCCTTCTTCCTGTTCTACTTCCCTTTCTGGCCGATGGGAAGTTTCTTTGATAGAACTACAATACCCACACACGTGGTACAATGTGCAAAGCGGGCAGGGCGACTTTATGTATAACCATATTCCTAAAAGAACAAATCCCAAAGATGAGTGGTATTCTATACAAGAATTGTGTAATGTCCCTGCCGGATATTACGAAAGCGTGGAGGATATAGTTCATACAGTGAACGCGAAAATAGAGGCTGTAGCCAAATTGCATTCGCTCGTCCGACACCCAAAATTTGAATACGACAAAGTAACGAAAAGACTCACGGGTAAAATAAATCTCGCTACAAGCGTAGGATTCTCTTCACATCTGTGTAATATTTTTGGCATAGAAGAAAATAAGAAAGTTATAGAAAATTTCGATTACGGTCGTTATGTGTACGAAGGTCGATACGAAGATTATATCAAAGCATGGGACGAGATGCCTGACAAGGAATGGATTTCCGAGAAGGGCTGCAATATAAATCCAGAATTCTCATACATGTACCTGTATTGTAATATTTTGGAATCTGTAGCACTTGGCGATGCGAAAGCCCCTTTGCTACGCGTAGTTAATAT
>CAMAOG010000075.1:0-2500 GCA_945859605.1 Lumbricus rubellus | reverse complement strand
AGCCTATGAGACGCAATTCTTTGCACAGACAACAAGATCTGCAGCAGCACTTCACTGACCGACGATGACGATGACGATGACCATGACGATGACGACGACGATGACGATGAGGGTCTCAGTCGTCTTTTCGTTCAAAGGCAACGCAAAGAGATGGAATGGATTTAATATCTGAGCGTTCTGATTAACTTACAGGTAGACTTTCTAATCAATCGAAATCATAAAAAATCATTCTCAGAATCCAAATTGTCGTGCAATTAGACGTTCTGTTACTACCGCCTTTGTAAACCTATAAAAGATCAGCCTGTTAGAGATTGTCTCAAGCTAAACCTTGTAAGAAAAGTAAACTGCCCTATTATAGCGGTTGGATGCTCTTATTCTTATCAGATAAAAACTGCTGCATGCAGCTGAGATATAGGCCTAATAAGAGAACTCAACTTGCTATGGAAGTTTATTATAAGAATGAGAGTTAACCCTCGGGCTACCAGGGGGGAGGGTGGTATCCACTCCCCCCTAGGTTTTTCCCAAATCAAACTTTTTGCGTTTGGAATAAAATTTTGACGTTTTAGGTAGCTGTGGAGGATTCATTTGCACACAGTTTGAGCTAAAATGTGTGATGATATACCATACCATTCAATAGTTATACCCGATATACCCGAGGCACCAGGGGGGTGGATACCACCCCCTTAGATTATCGGCTGTATCTTATCCGTCCTTTGACATGAAGAGACACAAATTACACCATTCTGTAGAGGGAATGTGGGGCTACATTTCCATGCTCACTGAGTTGTCTTTTGACAACCGGAAGTGCTCAAAATAAATTAAAATATATAAAAAGGTGTTTTATTTTCATAAAATATTCATGTTTTTCTTATTAAAAATTATTCATGATTAATTTTTCAAGAGAAATAAATTATGCCATTCTATAGAGGGCATTTGGGGCTATTTTTTAATACCAATTAATTTGACATTTGATGACCGGAAGTGCTCAAAATAAATTAAAATGTGTGAAAATGTTGGGGGTTTTTTACAACGCAAACCGATAAGTCTGCGTAAACGTTTTTCAGCAGCTAATACATGTTTTTTTCTTGTTATTGTAATTAAAACTAACTTATTACTAGTTTTTATAGTTGAGTATTGGACTTTATTATATGTAAACTATTTTTAATTAAATAAATTATGTTAAAAACACGCAGAATCTAATATTTTGCTTATGCGAAAGTATACATTTTGTGGAATCGACGGGTGCCTACGGAAAAAAATTCATAATACCGAGGTGCTTTCATATATTTTAAACCTAAATATACCATTTTGTGCAGAAATGAATGCTGAATCCATTGATGTATTACAAGTTATGATATCTCAAACCAAACCCAAAATCCAGGGGGTGGTAACCACCCCCCCTTGGTAGTCAGTGTTACAAAAAAGCTTGGTAGCCCGAGCGTTAAAGCAGTCATTCGAAGAGGTTTGTGCATTTTATCAATTTACATTTATTCTAAGAATTTTTGGTTTAGACTTTAGAACGACATACAATACTAGGCTTATTATAGTATTACTATTATTGATAGTGATAATTACTCTTGGGTGCAAATAGTGACAGCGGTTATATGAATCAATGCCGTGTGTGTGTGTGTGTGTGTGTGTGTGTGTGTGTGTGTGTGTGTGTGTGTGTGTGTGTGTGTGTGTGTGTGTGTGTGTGCGTGTGTCGCTGAATGTGATATTTGCTGTATAATAATAATAATAATCCTACACGAATTGAATCGTGTCATGCTTGTCAGATGTAGGTTTCGATCACGCATACAGCAACAGTTCTTACAATGAAGTAGAAGAAGTGTCTGACGATTGCAGTGAAATTATTTTGAAGACGATCATACATATAGTCAACAAAGAAGAAGACGACGACACTGCATTGACGACCTGCATGTCGTATAAATAGCGGATTCATAATCTGACAAAGTTTGATCGATTCCGTTAGAATCCGCACATCATCAGAAGAAGGAGGAAGCGGATGAAAACGACGAACTACGATGAACGGTAGACGACGACGATGATGAAGATGATGTCTGCAGCTCACATCGTCATCTTCTCTAGTCACTGCTGCTGCTGCTGCTGCTGCTGCTGGGAAGCTGTGTGGCTGATTGCTGCAGAGGAGGAAGAGACGAAGTAGGACGGATGACGAAAGATGAAGTCTAATCGTCGTCGTTCAGAAGCAGTTTTACGTTGGCTGGTGACGCTGAACTTTGTCGTCGTCGCAACGGTAAAGACGGTGGTCGCTGAGACGGTGGTGGCTGAGACGGTGGTGGCTGAGACGGTGGTGGCTGAGACGGTGGTGGCTGAGGTGGCTGAGGCGGAGGCTGAGAGAACAGGTGGTGATGGTGGTCGACCGCCGACGCCGCCGCTTCCGTGGAACAAGGACACGGCTTCGTCGTCGTCGTCGTCGTCGTCATTGTTGGGACTCTCCACTCCGTTGTCCATCTCGAGCAACAGCAGCAACAGCAGCAGC
>CAMAOG010000074.1:0-15138 GCA_945859605.1 Lumbricus rubellus | reverse complement strand
TCCGAACCATGGGCGTAACTTTCCCCTGAAAAGTGGTGGTGACTTTCCTTCGCTCACAACTCCCTTCCATTTTTCTTGGCTTCCTTAGTCCTTACCCCTACCCAATGGCATGGTAGACACGACATGTGTCAATCAAGATTTAATATTCATATGAATATCATATGAATATGATATTAATATAATTGTATGAATAGATCTATATTTTAAATGTCACAGCTGTCTTAATATAGTTGATCGCTCTCTTATCTGGCCAACTTGTCTTAATTAACAAGATGATATAGGCTGGTCCTAATTATATTGTAGCCTACGCCACATTCCTCCCTCCAAGAACCGCACATGCTCCATTGCTCCGACTTTGCAAAAAGTTTGCTGTCAGCGGCCAACTTTAAATCTATAAGACAGTTGAATCTTGCCCAACGAGCTAGTATAACGCTTATACTATCCGGCTTCGGGTACGGAGGCTTCACCAATGCTATAATTCTGATAGTAGGCCTGTGCCTACTAATGATTCCAAAAGGTTGTATGACCATGCCACTGCCTCGGAGCCATAACAACGTGTGGTAGAGAATTGCTTCACGTTCCCTCCCCAAGATTTAAGTGGACAGGGAATCCTTCCTTTCCCCTTCGAGAAATTATGATTATCATTCAAGAGATAGTCGACTAGCTCGCTGACCCTCCCCCTATAGTCTGAGCCAACTTTTACCGGCTTCGGGTACGGAGGTTTCACCAATGCTATAGGCCTATTCTGTTAGTAGGCTATGCCTACTAATGATTCCAAAAGGTTATAATTATGACCATACCACTGCCTCTGAACCATAACGATGTGAGGTAGAGAATTGCTTCACGTTCCCTTCTCAAGATTTAAGTGGACAGGGAATTCTTCCTTTCCCTTTTTATATAGGATTTACGGCCATGAATCAGGTATAGACTTACTGTGGACAGGGAAGACGCTGCAGAACCTCTATCAACATTGGCGCCATTGCGATGTTAGTCACGAATAACCTAAAATAGTAATTTTTAAAAGTGGTGGTGATGGTCACCACCACTTTTTGGTCCGGCAAATTAATATTTTTCAAACATCAAAGCATTTGGCTGTCTGCATGACGTTGTTAGGACTATATGCTATTGCGATGTTAGTGACGGATAGACGAAATTATAGGTTATTCGTGACTAACATCGCAATAGCTTAGGTCTAAAATAATACAACCAAATGATTTCAGGTTTAAAAATATTTATTTGCTGGACCAAAAAGTGGTGGTGACTGTCACGACCACTTTTAAAAGTGGTGGTGACTGGACACCACCGTCACAATAGAAAGTTACGCCTATATGCTCCGAACAGCCATATAACACATAACACAGCGCTCGTGAATAAACTGGTGCCTCGCGCTTTGCAACAGCGTAGCGCTTCAGAAAGTTGGAGCTTACGGTCACGTTTACGAAGCTTGTATACGTAACATAAGCTTAAATATATAATAGGCCTGTATACATTATACAGGAACATCCACTTGAGTATGAGAGACAAACCTGGATGTTTAGATGAAAATACAGTTTCAACGCTTTTATGCCACATTTCACATTTATAAATAAGGAGTTTGTCAACGAATTATCTCGAAAATGAAGGCAGTCTTATATGGTGCCTCGGATAATCACTGTCGCACATTATTGTGGGGCGCGGTGGTATAGTGGGTATGTTCGTTGTCTTGCAGCCGGAGGGTTGCAGGTTCGAATCCACCTCAAGTCGCGCGTATAGGGACCTTGGGCATGTCCTTCACTCGCAATTGCTTAGGTTCCTCTGGATCACTTTCATATGTCGTGTATACCACAGGTATCGGTTTTGAGGCCTTTTCTCTACATTCTTTACACAACCGAAGCTATAGCTCATTGCAAAAATAATGTGAACTTTTGCACTAGCTATGTGCTACGTAGCCATTTCCCCACTCCGTTTCTGCAACTGATCTAAGGAGCTATAGGTAGGCTATACGGTTTAAGTGGAGGGAATGTTCTATAGATATGCGTGCACTGCAGCACAAGACGATGGTTAAGTATATGGAACGTGTAACATAAGACAGCATAAAATTAATGTCCATATTAAATTCAACCTTTTCACATCAACCAGCAATAATATAGGCCTATAGACATTCCGCTTGACATAGCACTGTCTTCGAATTTAATGACCATCTTGTCTCTGAACCAACACAATGATTCCACCGAACGATGACCTTAATCGTTTTGCTTGTTATATACTTCTATAGACTTTTGACTATAGAACAAGCTGACCGAATATATTTTGTCATTATATTTGGCGGTTTGTGGCCCACAACCTACGTAGGCTACTATATATAGGTTGTCCATGGACAACATATATTATATAGAATGGACAACCATTCACATAAAATTAGTATTCATGTGATATTAGTATTAATGTTATATTAGTATTCATGTCATATTACCGTATCCATAATGGGACCAAAACCCGCCAGTCCATCGAAATGCATAAAATATATCAGCTTTAAGCTTCCGGATTATATACAGCCCATGCAATAGATGGAGAATAATAATTATGCTCGTTTTCCTGGATTACCATTTTCAACTTGCAATGATGATGACTTCGAGTTCGATTATGTATTGTATATGGCATTATATACGAGGCCTACCGTGCACGCTGCTTACAAGTCGTTAGCTCTTAATTAATGGGAGAGTAGTTTTGGGCGCGTGTGGTCATCGGCCACATTAAGAGTCGTTATAGAGTTTATTGTAGACTATGCATGTGCACGAATACAAGTTGTCTCTATGGGCCTATACTATGTGCATGGAAAAAAAATCAATCTTCCCATATAAAACACTCCCTAATAACTTTAATTCAAATATTGTTTTAACAGTAATATTTCTATTTCTTATTTGAAAACAATACAAACAATTAATCGATATATAGGCTATATATACACCGTGACTCAAAAAAGTAAGCCAAATTGTTTTTCTTTTATCTCTATTGCCTGATAACATATCACGCTAAAATTTTCCAAATATGTAGAGAATTGGACCAAGAATATGATTCCAAAATTTCATGAGATAAAGTTGAACGGATAAAAAGATACGAATATTGAAACTTCAAATGCCGAAATTTCAGTTTACAAGCAATTTTCTATCAGATTCAATAAAGTGTTTCCTTATTATCTCCAAAGCCTGATGATTAATCATTCTAAAATTTTCCAGATATGTAGAGAATTGAACTAAGAGTATGTTTTGATAATTTAATTAAATAAGATGCTCAAAATGTCCCCCCTCCTGCTTGCACGCAAGCCTGAGGGCGCTGGCGCCATTGCAATGGCAACAGCAACGTCGATTATCCTCTGGTTCAGGCCATCCCGCACTTCCAACAAGCGTTGCTTCAGATCGTTTATATCATGGATTGTTGTCTGGTAGGCTCGATCTTGCATCACGCTCCACATTTTATAGTCGACAGGATTCAAATCTGGACTGTTCGGAGGCAATAATGTGGGAGAAATGAGGTCTACACAATAACAGACTTGCTGAAAACTGAAATTTTGGGTGATGAAGTTGAAATATCCATATCCTTCTATCCCTTCACATTTCTGTCATGACATTTTGGAATCCTATTCTTGGTTCAATTCCCTGAATATCTGGTAAAAGTTTTTATGATTACTCATCAGACATCAGAGATGTAAACAAAATAGTTTGGCTTACTTTTTATTGAATCTGACAGAAAATTGCTTGTAAACTGAAATTTCGGTATATGAAGTTTAAATATTCATATCTTTTTATCCGTTGAACTTTATCTCATGAAATTTTGGAATCATATTCTTGGTCCACTTCTCTAAATATTTGGGAAATTGTAGCTTCATATGTCATCAGGTATTAGAGATATATGCAAAACAATTTGGCTTACTTTTTTGAGTCACGGTGTATATATATCGCATGTTTGACGCATTAAGCCATATCATCATCATCTTCATCGTCGTCGTCGTCATCATCATCATCATCATAATAATAATAATAATCATAATCATCATCATCATCATCATCATCATCATTATCTTCACTATCAATGGGCTGAAAGCCCGAATGTGTCCAATGTGTATATTGCACCATATTTTGCACCATAATAGTTTAATGCGATTAGGCTATACACCGTGAGGCATAAAAAACAAAGCCCCTTGAAAAATTGTTATAATTTTAACATTGTTAAGACAATGTCAATGAAATTCAGGAAAAGTATAGCTAAATAGCAGTCAATGTAAAAAGATTTTAGTTTGTAGTCAAACTGTCCGCCTTTAGCTATACGCATGCGCGAAGTCGCTTGCGCCATTCACGCACCGCCAAGTCAATAATTCGCTGGTCAAGATCGTTCCAAGTTTGCATTAGCCTATTTGCTTACGAAGATCTTCAACATCACGGACCTTTGTTTTGTACACCATTTCCTGCATGCATCCCCCATATGTTATGATCGATGAGATTCAGATCTGGGGTGTTAGGGGGCCATAGCTTAGGAATTATGAAGTCAGGAGTTTCATTCGTCAGAAGTGCAACCGTTTCTCGAGCTCTGTGAACTAGAGCACCATGCACCTTGCTGGGAAATGTAAAATTCAGAGAGTTCTCGAATTTCAGGTAGAAGGCCTTCCATGAGGAAAATATCTCTGTAGTATTGGTCGTTGATTTCTTACCCCGGTTCAACAAAGTGAATTGACGTGCGCCTCGAAGAAGAAACACCGACTGCATGGCTCCTTCAGGGATTTGGTAAACGTCGGACGTGTGCGTAAAAGGCGGTCAGCTGCAATATCTCTCTTTCCAGCAACATGACCCCCTAACAGCCCAGATCTGAATCCCGGCGATTATAAAATATGGGAATGCATGCAAGAAATGGTGACGGTGCACACAACAAAGGTTCGTGATGTTGAAGATCTTCGTAAGCGAATCATACAAGCTTGGAACGATCTTGACCATGCAGCGAATTTATTGACTCGGCGGTGCGTGAATGGCGCAAGCGACTTCGCGCATGCGTAGAAGCTAAAGGCGAACAGTTTCAGTACAAACTAAAAATCTTTTTACATTGACTGCTATTTAGCTATAAGTTTACTGAATTTCATTGATATTATTTGAATATTGTTAAAATGATAACAATTTTTCTAGGGACTTTGTTTTTTATGCCTCACGGTGTAGAGTTTATTATATCAATCTTCGTTCAAAATGCCGCATTCAGTTTCGACGAAGGCTGCACCAAAGCACGCCTACGGCCATTGGCTTATTACAGCGTCAGTCGTCTACTGTTCTGCGCTGGTCTTACTTATCCCACTACTCAACCTGATATCTTGTAAGTCCTACTAGGCTATATATAGTATATAGGCCTATAATATATATATTATATATGTACTGTAGAGCTCATGGATCCGTTTCTTTCTGCAGACTTTATCGCGTATTGTTTCTAGGATTTCCTATATCCAATGGCTTCAGGTTTCGGCTCAGTGCAGTGATTTAAGACCAAAGTTAAGGACGCATAAAGTAAAAAAATTTCTTCGCAGTTTGTTTCGTGCCAATGATAAAATTCTATAAATCTTCTGTAGAAGAGTTCGTTCCGTTCTCTGTTGAGTTTTTATCCTGTAAGCTAATTTAATCAGTGCACGACGATTGTCGTACAGCGACGCAGGTAGGCCAACTGCAAATTGGCGCGCGGCGTCTGGACAGGTGATTGTCTGGACAGCGCGTGATGTCTAGACGAGCGTACGTTGAGTGTACAAGGAGGGAGTGGAAGTGAAGAAGGAGTGTTGTGTGTTGAGAGCTGTTGAGATAGGCTGTAATAGTTGTTGTTGAGTTGCGATAGAGTAGATTGATGAAGGTAGTAGTCGTGTAGTTGTTATGATAACGCAAGTGTAGTCATTGTTGTGTTGTTGCTGATCGTTTTACTTTACATCGGATTTTGGAGTATAATAAGAAGACTTAAACACGTCGTCGTTGTTGGTTAGAAAACAGTGAAAGTCTGTAGATTCTTTACCTAGCCATTTAGCTAATGAAACAGTTATCTAGGGATAGGCCTATGCTACCACGAACTTATAACGAAGAAGCTTCCGAAGAGACTGATAGGAGGAGGTTATCACATTTGGTGGCAGCGGTGGGATAACGATCCAAGTTGCAGGAGAACGATCCTAGTTACGAACGGCGGGTCTACGTGCCAAGTTACGAACGGAGGGATTCTATCCAATCAACAGACGTTGTGGAGGAACGGGCGCTGTGAATTTATCGAGGAGCCGAGCACTCGGGAGAAGCAACGATACATCGAGCATCCGTACGTCAGTGAGAAACGACAACACAACGACTACAAGGTAGAAAAACTTGCTTGTCTATTGAAGTGTGCATAAAGAATTGAAGTCAGTCAATTGCAAACATTTGAAGAGTAGCCTACTATTTTATCGAGCATCTGTAAAGTAAAGAAGTAAGATGGAGAAACTTACGGAGCAAAAGCAAGCAGCTATTAAAAAGATGTCTTCGGAGAGACTAGTAAAATTATTAATTGAAGCAGGCGTAGACGCAGAAGAAGTCGAACAGATGTCGAGGGAAGATTTGATGAGAAATTTAGCCGAGGTTTGGGCTAAGAAAGAAGAAGAAGAAGAAGGTGCTGTTGGAGGCGCTAAAGAAAAGCCGGTTGAGAAACCTCAGGCACCGATGTCTATAGAGGCGTTGCTACAATTCATGATGATGAGTCGACAAGAAGAGAAGCAGAAAGAAGAGCAACGAGCGGAAAGAGCAGAAAAATTAGAAAGGATAAGACAACAAGAGATAGACATGCAGAAGCAACAATTCCAGCTGCAGTTAGAACAAATGAGAATAGATCGTGACGAATCAGAACGAAGAAGGATGGAGTTAATGATAGAATATGAAAAAGCAAGGAGAAGCGATGAAGAAATACGGAGACAGCAGATCGAAGACAAAAAGGCTCGTGAGGAAGAAAAGGAAAAGTTGCGTTTACAAGAACTGCAAAGAGCCGAAGAAATTCGTCAGGAAGAATTTCAAGCTGAAAAAGACAATTTGGAAAAAGCAGAAAGAGAAAGAGAAGAACAGATGCAATTAGAACAAAAGAAACTTGCTATTAAGGAAGCTCAACTCCATGAGATGGCTATTGAAAAAGAAGAACGCAGAAAGCAGTTAGAACTGTTGCAGCAGAAGATTGAACAAGAAGAACTGCGTAGGATAGAAGATCAAAATAGACTGAGGAAGAAAGACGAAGACGATAGAAGAATCCGTGAGGAATCAGAACAAAATAGGCTTAGAGAAAGTGAGACAATGGTGTCAAAGATTAAGAAGATAGGTGATGCAATGAAACATGTGTTACCGAAGATGCCATATGATATGATGGAAGTGCCATTATATTTTGAAACAGTTGAAAATGCATCCAATAGCTTCGCTGTGGAAAAGCAGTACTGGGTGAAATTGTTGTTGCCATTGATGACCCCGAGAGCGCGAACGGTATTGAATCGATTGTCATTTGAGAATTTAGATAAATACGATGCAGTGAAAGAGCATTTGTTGAAAGAATTCAAGTTAACAGCTCGTGAGTACAGGTCAAGGTTTGCAGATGCCAAGAAGACAGCCGAAGAAACGTATACGATGTTCACGGCTAGGCTGAAGAACCTGTTGAATTATTATGTCCGAAGTAGACGAGTGGACAAGGACTACGAGAAGCTGTTTGATTTGTTAGTGGCGGATAAGCTGAAAGAATGTTTACCACCAGGTCCACTGCAGTTTGTCTTAGCAAAAGAGGGCACAGAATGCTTGGAAGCTAGTAATGTTGCAGACCTCGCAGACATACATGTAAACAATCGGATTGGTGTGATGTTCCAAGACAAACCGAGATACGAAGCATGGGGAAATAGCTCAAAGCCATTCAAGTGGAACAAGGATAGCAAAGACACCGGAAACCAAGCCAAGAGTAATGATGCAAAGAAAGATAATTATTCTGGAAAGCAGTATTGGCAAGATAAGAAAGAGTCAACGTGGGACAGACAAGCCTACAATCGAACTCCGCCGCTGGGACGCCCAACAGAAAGTAATGCATCATACACGCCGTACAACAAGTGGGAGAACAATGAGCAAAGAAGTTTTATAAAGAAACGTTGCCACAACTGTCATTCTGACAAACACCTAATAAAACATTGCCAAGCACCAGGAGCGGCAAATCTGAGGAAGAACTTTAGCAGAAGTGCAGAAAACCTTCGAGTAAACCAGATACAAGTGATGAATGCACCAGACCAGTTTGAAGAATCGGACGATCGTGAAACAGAAGTGAAGTCGGTAATGAAGTGTACGCCGCAGTTCACCATACAGAAAGAAGCGATAAAGACTACTTCCATTGCGGAAATTTGTCGAGAAACAAAAAGTAAAGAGGAGTGTCAACGCATAAAGAAGATATCGTTGCAGCATGTAAATGTGGAGATACGTGGGACTGATGGGCAGCCTGTGCAAGTCGAGGCGTTGATTGACTCGGGGACCGAGATACCAGTAATCAACGAGGAACTGCTGAAAGGAACGACAGTAGAAGAAATCGGCAGAGTTCATTTGCAATGTGTAGCTGGAGAGCCGATTCCAGCTAAGTTGGTGAAAATCGAAGTGCGGATGAGCGGTCGTAACGAAGGAGCAGCTACAGAGGACAGGACAATAAATATCGCGCCATATTTAACTTTAGTGTGTGCCAGCATTCCAGCGGATCTGTGCAAAGAAAACAGAGAAAAGTTCTTGCTACATCCGGAGATAATTGCAGAATTGAAAGAGATTCCACCAGTGAGTGTATTGCAAGGGGAACTACAAGCGAATGTGACTACAAGAGCACAAAATCGGAGAGCAGAAGTCGAAGGCGGAGAAGATGAAACGATAAACGAAAGTTCGCAAGAAGATGACATGGACAGCGAAGATGAACTCAGCATTCAAGATGACGAAAGAACAACATCTGAGAACAATGAAACTGAAGAAGAGATGGCTGCATGTGAACGAAATGATAGTGAAGATTCCGAAAGCGACGCTGAACTGGAGACAAGTATGAGGGACTTGTTCACAGAGAATTCGAACGATGAAAGACAGCTGGAAGATGCGAAGAAATTCGAGGAGCAGCAGAGAAATGACGAGTCACTGAAATCGTGGTGGAGGATCGCTGAAGACAAAGGATCAGAGTTTAGCGTGGTGAATGGATTGATGTATAAGAAACATCAAATGCTGGATCAGCTAGTGTACCAGTTGGTGTTACCGAAAGAGAGAAGAATTCAAGTAATGGAATTAGCTCACGAGTCAGTATTTGGCGGACACTTGGGAGAAGAGAAGACACGAGAGAGAATCAAGTTGTCCTTTGTCTGGCCAAAGATGCGTCGAGACGTGGTGAAATTTTGTAAGTCCTGTGAGAAGTGTCAGCTGAAGGCACGAAGTTTGGTGATGGATCGAGTGCCGATTACACCAATTCCAAGGGAAGATGTTCCATTCCGACGGATGACTATGGACGTGGTAGGCCCAATAGAACCGAAGTCAGCAGCTGGGCATAAGTATTGCTTGTGCATAGTGGATTCATGTACAAGATGGCCGACAATCTTTTTGCTGAAGTCATTGACTGCTAAGGCTGTGTGCGAAGCTTTGATGAAGCTATTCATTGACGTGGGGGTGCCGTCTGTGATCACCAGCGACAGAGGCACAAATTTTACAGCCAGTCTCACAAGAGAATTTTTGAAATTGATGGGATGCTGTCCACGATTCGATTCACCGGGGCATCCAGAGGCAGCCGGATTAGTTGAGAGATGGAACCAGACGTTCAAGAAGATGGTACATCATGTCATTGTGGAAAATCCAAGACAGTGGCATAAAATCATTCCGTTTACCGTATGGGCATTGAGAGAAGTTCCTAACGCAACGACAGGAGTGGCACCATATCTGCTGGTGTATGGAAAAATGCCAAGAGGACCATTAACTATCTTAAAGGAAAGCTGGACCAAAGAAATAAATCTACCGCCAAACATTGGAGTACAACCAGCAAAGTACCTGAAGAACTTAAGAGCAGACATGGAGAAAGCTTTGATATTTGCTGAGAATTGTGCAGAGGAAAAGCAAAAACAATACGCCAGTCAATACAACAAGAGGGCCAAGGATAAAGAATTCGAACCAGGAGAAAATGTCATCGTCCTGTATCCAACGTCAACCAATAAATTGATCTCACGATGGCATGGTCCATGTACAGTGCTACAAAGAAGATCCAAGTATTCGTATCTGGTGGACATGAATGAAAACGGCCGACGAATCGTCCATGCCAACAAAATGAGGAAGTTCATCGCAAGAACATTATCGTGTGGTCTCATCGTGGAAGAGGACGACGAATTCGGATCAGTGGTAGAGCTACCATTGAAAGAAGACCATGCAGAGACGACACAGAAATCGCTGCAATTGGACTATGAACAGATCGGACATCTTACGTGCGAGCAACAGAAACAGCTACTGGATGTACTGAACCGTTATGCAGACAGATTTTCGGACAAACCTGGATTATGTACATTGGTAGAACACGAAGTGGTGCTGAGACCGGACTTTCGAGAGAAAGAGTTCATGGCTTATCGAATACCGCTGATATACCGCGCAGAAGTGGGCAAACAAATACAAGAGATGCTGAAAGCAAACATCATTCAACCGTCGTCGAGCAGAATGGCAAGTCCGCTGGTCATCGTCAAGAAGAAGGACGGATCCTTGAGACTCGCGTGCGACTACAGGTATGTGAATTCATATACTGAAAATTGTCGATATCCCATGCCGATCGTCAACGATGTGCTGAGCAAAGTCGGGAAATCCAAGTTTATTTCCGTCTTGGACTGTCGCAGTGCTTACTGGACTTGTCCTGTGAAGAAATCCGACCAATGGAAAACCGCATTCGTTACCCATAATGGACTGTACGAATTTACACGTGTCCCTTTTGGCATGATTAACTCTGGACGGACTTTTGTAAAAGCAATAAACATGATTTTGCAACCGATTAATGCATTTACTGAACCCTATGTTGATGACATTGCAGTACATTCTGATGATTGGAACATTCATTTGAAACATTTAGAATTGTTTTTGAAACAAATAAGACTGCATAATGTAACCTTGAACTTGAAGAAATGTGTGTTTGGTAAGAGTGAGGTGAAATTCATCGGTCACCTCATAGGATCAGGGAAGAAGATGATGAATCCAGATAGGATTGACAGTTTGATTAATTTAAAAAACCCTGAAACGAAGAAGCAAGTGAAGCAAGTGTTAGGATTTTTTGGTTTCTACAGACAATTTATTTGTAATTTTGCTGAAATTGCTAAACCATTAACAGATTTAACTAGCAAGCAGACACCTGAGAACATTGTTTGGACTGAGGACCACCAGAAGTCTTTTGATTCTCTTAAAGAAATTGTTTTATCAAATGTGATTTTATACATGTTCGAGGTTGGCAAACCATTTAATTTGTACTGTGATAGCAGTGATTTTGCTGTGGGGGCTGTGCTGTCACAAGTGGACGATGAGGGGATAGAACGTCCCGTTTCGTTTATCAGTCAGAAGCTGACAGATACCCAGAGGAGATGGGCGACGATTGAGAAGGAAGCCTATGCAATCATATGGGCTTTAAACAAATTGAAAGAAATTATTATTGGTTCCAAGATTAATGTGTTCACTGACCATAATCCTTTAGTTTATTTGACTGAGTCAATGTCGAAGTCTGCTAAGTTAGTCCGATGGTCTTTATCATTGCAAAATTTTGACATTCTGTTGAACTATAAGAAGGGAAAGCTGAATGTAGTAGCGGACTGCTTATCGAGATTGTAGTATAAAATATTTTGTGATTGCATTTAGTATAGGAATTGTTTGTATTTAGTTTAAGCATTATACGTTCGCTAATTTTTAAGATTAATTAGCTCTCTTCAAAAGAAAGGAAGGAGGTAATGTAAGCTAATTTAATCAGTGCACGACGATTGTCGTACAGCGACGCAGGTAGGCCAACTGCAAATTGGCGCGCGGCGTCTGAACAGGTGATTGTCTGAACAGCGCGTGATGTCTAGACGAGCGTACGTTGAGTGTACAAGGAGGGAGTGGAAGTGAAGAAGGAGTGTTGTGTGTTGAGAGCTGTTGAAATAGGCTGTAATAGTTGTTGTTGAGTTGCGATAGAGTAGATTGATGAAGGTAGTAGTCGTGTAGTTGTTATGATAACGCAAGTGTAGTCATTGTTGTGTTGTTGCTGATCGTTTTACTTTACATCGGATTTTGGAGTATAATAAGAAGACTTAAACACGTCGTCGTTGTTGGTTACAAAACAGTGAAAGTCTGTAGATTCTTTACCTAGCCATTTAGCTAATGAAACAGTTATCTAGGGATAGGCCTATGCTACCACGAACTTATAACGAAGAAGCTTCCGAAGAGACTGATAGGAGGAGGTTATCACATATCCAATTATGGAAATTGCTTCGGAGAACGTTTCCACAAAATTATTTTTTTGGCAGCTGAATTATTGGTCTACTATAGTAATTATACTGTTCTGAAATTATTTCGGCATATGAAGTTGAAAGATTCATATCTTTTTATCCGTTCAATTTTATCTCATGAAATTTTGGAATCATATTCTTGGTCCAATTCTCGGAAATTTTATATTTGAAAAATTTCAAATTTCAGTCATTAGAGATATATGAAAAAACAATTTGGCTTACTTTTTTGAATCACGGTGTATATGCAAGACATTTGAACATGCCTGTAAGACATGTGAGCCTGCCTATGCCTATAAGACATTTGAACCTGCATTATAAGAAGCATGCAGAGAACGAGAAGTACAGACGAAGTGGGTTTAAAAAAAATAATGTCTTCACATTGACGTCAGATTTTAAAGAGGGCGTCTGCAGGGTAAAACAAAATCGCTGGCTGCTCATGTGAGGTTGAAAATTCATTTCATCCGTGCCACATTGTAGAATGTTTCTTAGTCATAGACCATGTGGACCTATAACTGCCAAAGGCGTTTTGCTTACTAACACTATAGCCTACACGCCTAGGTTTAAAAATACACATTTCATGAGCTTTCGGCTCTTGCGTACTCTACAATGCATGACTTTTTAATATTGCGTGCATGGATGATTCGGTGATTGGCAGTGTTTCATGCACTCGCTTAATTATTATACATCAGACTCATATCTGAAAATCGTCGACGCAGATATGATGACCAACTGCATGCCTATATATAAGCATTTTTATCGTCACAGCAGTTGATTCATGATATTCAAATTCCACACGTATTGCCAACCATTTCCATAGATTGACAGATCAATCTATTGTCGGACAACCTCACGCGCATGCGCCTATGAATAGACGCCAAAAGGCAAAGTCGTGCGGTTCCTTTTAGATGAGAAAATGATTGAATGTAAATAAGATGTGTCAGTATTATATTATAATATCAGCTCATGTTCATCCTATATATCGCCATGAATGTGTATACATTACATATATTGCATATACGTATATTATAAATATACATTTCAGGCTCTCTTTGTCTATATACTATATATATATATATATATATTATACATAATGTATATTATATAATATATATATTATATAAGGTAAACGTATAAAAAGCACTGATGAGATATATCAGTCAGTGATCGATGTTCTGTAATGATTGTATATTGCAAGTGGACGTTTGCTCCCTTATGTTGGGTGCGACTGATGATCGATTGTTGGTCGTACATATATATATACTATATATAATATATATACGTATATATAATATATATAATATACATATATAATATGGTGATTAAACCTTGAGATGAGATTTCTACTGCATGCAGTGGCATGTGTGCAAAAGAAATCAGATTCTGCTTCTGCTGACTGCCTTGTTGACTGCCGCTATTGCCTATATATATAGCAGGTGACTATTTATGCGGAAACGCTGAATAATTATATTCTTACAAATTTATTACAGTGGTTGGCCTTTAATTCTTTTTTAAACCAGTAGAACATCCTCACTTAAACATAGAAATTGCCCCGTAAGTACTTGAGGTTCAAAAAGTAGGCCTAACTTTGGGCAGAGGAAAACATGAAAAACATACTATTTTAAACTATAAATAGACCTAATAGACCTAATACTAAAAATATTATATGTAACATATGCTAACTAGAAACAAATATAGAAAACGAAGGCCTGACGTTTCCTGTCCGATCTGGTGGGTCAAAAGCTATGCACCGTTACGGGGAACCCACGGCAAACAACCTTTTATATTCCAAAGTCTATTCGCTAACAATAAAACGGTTTAACGCAGTAGCGTATAGGGACACTTTCGCCAGCCTGCAGGAAATGGACAATTAGGGCCATTCTGGACTGGTTTTTAAACAAGTAGTTAGTAATAGGGCCTAAAGTTTCTGAGAGATCCTACCTCGAGGTCAAAAAGGGGGGAACTAGAATCGTAAATTGGGCGTTAATTCCGTTTCATTTCAACGGTGCTGTTGTTCGAAATAACAGAATAAGTTAGACATGGACGCTACATTATTGATCAATATAGTTAATGCATGTTTTAGAAGTTGCGCGATTATATAGGCATAATGCGCGCTTTTGTGAAGGTGGTTTTTGTTGCGCGCAATTGTCTGCGCGCTTTTGTCCTGCGCTGTTTTTCCTCTATCAGCTGACAACAAACTTTACCTAATGTAGGTGGCACACAACTACTGTTCTCTGCAAACTTTCCATGTTTTCAAAAACCGAGAGAGGCAGACAGACACAGCCAGAGACTCAGACAGTGATTGAAAGACACACACAGAGAGACAGAGAGACTGGCATCTCTGTCCTGTTGATATCCTATCTAGAACTATCAGCATGGGCGCCCGCACATAGGGGCAAGGGAGGCACCTGTCCCCCCTGGAAAATTGAAACCTATTTTCTCACTACTACTTTTGGGGTTTATAACAGATTTCTTCGCATTAGAGAATTAAAGAGCCTACTTTTAACTAATACTTTTCGATTTTTTAAATGAATTTTCTTGCAAAAAGAAACAATTCATATTAGAAATTTTAAAAATTGAAATAAAAAAATGCACATAAATAAACCTCTGTGAAAAATACCCATGAATGTTCTTAACTCCACGCTTTACAGTTTTTT
>CAMAOG010000073.1:0-20392 GCA_945859605.1 Lumbricus rubellus | reverse complement strand
GGACAGAGGAGGACAGAGGAGGACAGAGGAGGACAGAGGAGAACAGAGGAGGACAGAGGAGAACAGAGGAGGACAGAGAAGGACAGAGGAGGACAAAGGAGGACAGAGGAGGACAGAGGAGGACAGAAGAGGACAGAGAAGGACAGAGGAGGACAGAGGAGGACAGAGGAGGACAGAGGAGGACAGAGGAGGACAGAGGAGGACAGAGGAGGACAGAGGAGGACAGAGGAGGACAGAGGAGAACAGAGGAGAACAGAGGAGGACAGAGAAAGACAGAGGAGGACAGAGGAGGACTGAGGAGGACTGAGGAGGACAGAGGAGAACAGAGGAGGACAGAGAAGGACAGAGGAGGACAGAGGAGGACAGAGGAGGACAGAGGAGAACAGAGGAGGACAGAGGAGGACAGAGGAGGACAGAGGAGAACAGAGGAGGACAGAGGAGAACAGAGGAGGACAGAGAAGGACAGAGGAGGACAGAGGAGGACAGAGGAGGACAGAAGAGGACAGAGGAGGACAGAGGAGGACAGAGGAGGACAGAAGAGGACAGAGAAGGACAGAGGAGGACAGAGGAGGACAGAGGAGGACAGAGGAGGACAGAGGAGGACATAGGAGGACAGAGGAGGACAGAGGAGGACAGAGGAGGACAGAGGAGGACAGAGGAGAACAGAGGAGGACAGAGAAGGACAGAGGAGGACAGAGGAGGACAGAGTAGGACATAGGAGGACAGAGGAGGACAGAGGAGGACAGAGGAGGACAGAGGAGGACAGAGGAGGACAGAGGAGGACAGAGGAGAACAGAGGAGGACAGAGAAGACAGAGGAGGACAAAGGAGGACAGAGGAGGACAGAGGAGAACAGAGGAGGACAGAGAAGGACAGAGGAGGACAGAGGAGGACAGAGGAGGACAGAGGAGGACAGAGGAGGACAGAGGAGGACAGAGGAGGACAGAGGAGGACACAGAGGTCAATGGGTCAATTGGTCCAAAGGGAACCAGTTACTTATATGACAGCATCATCGTCTATATAATATATGACATAATAACAATTTTTCTGAGCCACCTATCACAAAACTGTACCACTTGCTCTCTACTAGAATTGTCATTTTCTGCTTCTCACTCTTCTTCATCGTCTTTGTCTGTGTGTCTGGCTGTGTGTCTGTGTGTCTGGCTGTGTGTCTGTGTGTCTGGCTGTCCGTCTGTCTCTGTGTGTGTCCCTCCGTCCGTCCGTCCGACTGTATGTCTGTCTATCTTCTGTCTGTGTGACTGTGTGTCTGTCTGTCTGTCTGTGGGTTTGTCTGCATGTCTGTCTGTCTGTGTGTTTGTCTGTATGTCTGTCTGTCTGCCTGTGTGTGTTTGTGTGTGTGTGTGTGTGTGTGTGTGTGTGTGTGTGTGTGTGTGTGTGTGTGTGTGTGTGTGTGTGTGTGTGTGTGTGTGTGTGTGTGTGTGTGTGTGTGTGTGTGTGTGTCTGTCTGTCTGTCTTCTTTCTTTGATTGAACGTCTCTTTCGCAACTGCCATATGATTGGATTTGGACCAACATTTCTATAAGCGCGCGATCAGCTCTGCCTACTAAGCAGTCGTTGGGGCGTGACTGACCACCGCAACTGACCAACACAACAACTGACCACCAGCCGACTTCTTCCTGATTCAATTACCCGGATGCTATGGCCAGCCGTGCGACGTTCAATTATTAATAATTTCTCTCGATATTAAGCGCCAAGTTCTGCGCGAAATTCCATTAGACATCCGCAGCAGCAGCAGCAGCAGCAGCAGCAGCAGCAGCAGCAGCAGCAGCAGCAGCAGCAGCAGCAGCAGCCGTCTTGACGAGGAGGCTGCTGTCTTGGAGACACAGGCGGACGTGATAGACTGTTGCCGGATATGCAACAGCAGCAACAATAAGAACAACGACCACAACAACGACAACAACGACAACGGTGATATGAGCAACGATGACATACAGTGTAGCAGCTAAACGAAAACTGTGACAATAACAACTAACGGATAATAATAATAATAATTATAATGATTGCTCGGATATTATTGTCTGTATCTACATGTAGACTATGTGTGTATGTGTGTGTACATGTATACGAGCACTTGCTACAGCGCACCTTCTTGAAGATAGCTATACTCAGAGGCGCTCCAGATTACAGCTGTGACACTGAATTGGAGTTCACAGAAGCGGAGTTTCACGCCGAACTGCATGAGTGATAATGTTGCGAGTATGCACCGAACATATACCACCATGCTCCTACACCACGACTCCTCCACCTCTGCTGCAACTCTCGCGATTCTATCCTTAGTCCACAAATGGTTTTGTTTTTACTAATTTAATAACAATACTGATTCTTATAATGATTAGCCATTAGCTTTGACCTTAATTACTACATCTCCAGTCGTGTGTATATAGTGAGAGAGAAGACTATTATTGGAACTTAATCAGAAGATGACAGTTCATGCTGCGCTCTTAATAAAGAATGACGTAACTGATAGGCTATACAACACAGTTCAGCCATGACAGTTTAGCCATCATAGCCATGACAGTTCAGTCATGACAGTTCAGTCATGACAGTTCAGTCATGACAGTTTAGCCATCATAGCCATGACAGGTCGGTCGTGACAGGTCAGCCATGACAGGTCAGCCATGACAGGTCAGTCATGACAGTTTAGTCATGACAGGGTCGGTCATGTATGGTCATCAGACAATAATTTAATTATTATAATGATGATTAATTAATCTGCAGAAAAGAAATTTTCGAATCCGACGAATGGACGGATGAATGGCATGAGGAGGAAGAGAAGGCGGAGGAAGGGGAATAGGAGGAGGATAGGAAGGAGAAGGATAGGGAGGAGGAGGAAGAAGAGGAGGAGGAGGAGAAGTAGGAGGAAGAAGAGGAGGATGTGTAGGTGGAGTGTGAGATCATTTTTGTCGGCTGCGACCTTTCATCATATTTGAGAAGACAGACGTCACTGATGTTTCAGCTGCATGATGCTGACTGTTGGGAGGGTAGTTGATTGGGAGACAGGAAAGGAGAGATGGATGGGGATGGAGACTGATAAGGAGGCATATGCAGCAGCAGCAGCAGCAGCAGCAGCTGTAGCAGTCAGTGCCAGTCTGGGACGTCATTGCTGCTGTACGGGGCATAGGACCTGGAAATGAAGAATGAACATCTTCTGACAGATATATAGAAAGATACAGAGGCACAAATAGAGTAGGAAGAGGAGACCTACTATAGAAGAAATAAAAAAGATGAAGAGGAATAGGTAGAGGAGTGAGACAGGCAAATACAGCAACATACAGAGACAGAGAGTGAGAGACAGACATACAGACAGACAGACAAAGATAGAGAGAGAGAGAGTGTGATGGGCAGGGTCAGTTATTAGAGGAGCTGACAAATCCATTGAGAAAGAACGATGACGAGTCTGAGTTCATATCTGGACACGACGTCACAACAAAGCGGCTGCATGATTCCGGTCACGTCTGAATCGCGTTGTGGTCAGCGGCTGACAGAGCAGACGATGGAGGAGGAGGAGACGACAATATGGCAGATCGGATCCTCTGCCACATGGAAGCAACGGAGGAGGATGAAGGAAGAAGCAGGGAGAAAATGAGGATTGGATGAGCAGAGGGAGGAAGAGGAGGAAGGAAATAGGAAAAGGAAAAGAGGATATTATAGCATAAAAGTTGTAGAAGGATGAAGAGGTATAGGAAGAGGATTGGGAGACAGAGGATGTAGACGAAAAAGACGCTGAGGATGAGGATGAGGAATTGGGGAATATTACATAGGAAGAGAAGAAGGAATTAAAATTAATGAGAAGATGGAATGAGAAGAGAAGACTAAGACGATGGTTTTCTTTGAAATTCAGTTTAGTTTCCATCTCATTCTATACCCACCTTTGACATCTGACCTTTGACATAATATAACCTTTGACCTGCATGCAAATAAGTTGATGCTGACCCGGTCTGACCTGACCCAGTTTCATTCGACCTCCAGCAGCGAAGTATACAGCCTGACTCAACCTGGTTTCATGCGGAGCTGAAGTCTCTCTCCTGATGCACTCATTATGCAAATTATGTATGTCATTTGTCCAAATGTATAATAATATGCGTGAGTCTCCACTCTGCATTGTTTATAAGCTATACACAGACAGAGACAGACAGACAAACCGAGACAGACGGAGACAGACAAATAGAGACGAACTGACAGACATGTAAAGACACAGAGAGAACGAGTAAAGCGACTTGCAAGCGAATGGCATCACACTTCTGATATAGGGCGCTATATGACTAGCCATTCATCTCCTCACATACATACATACATACATACATACATACATACATACATACATACATACATACATACAAACATACATACATACATACATACATACATACATGTATACATACATACATACATACATACATACATACATACATACATGTATACTTAACTGCATACATTGCATCTCTTTCATTGCTTCGCTGAAACTGTCGCTGATGACGCAATACCATCTAAAAATAGATTCAGTCTTCTTGCAACTCTGCCGCATTCCATCACTCTCTCTTTATCAGCAGAAGCAGCAGCAGAAGCAGCAGCAGCAGCAGCAGCAGAAGCAGCAGCAGCAGCAGCAGAAGCAGCAGCAGCAGCAGCAGCAGAAGCAGCAGCAGCAGCAGCAGCAACGGCAGAAGATTAGTGGGAAGGATAAAGAGGAGGTGGAGCATGAAGAGGAGGAGGAGGATGGGGATGCGGAGTAGTGCGTCGTCCTACGTGTGTAGAGGTCATGACCTTTCCCTATCTACGTTGACCTCGTGATGGTCTGCGCCTCCCATCCATTCATCGTCACGGCTGAAGGTGAATGCTAAGTCGGGTGATTGAATTCAACGACTATGCCACTAGCCATCCATCACTTTCTGCCACCCCCTCTGCCCCCCTCTCCCTCTCTCCCCCACCCTCTCCCAATCGACCCCCGACTGACCACAGCGGATCCTCTCCTTTCCAGGGTCATTGGCTTCGGAAGAGGTCAACGAAGGGGCGTTTGTTTACACACACATCTCTCACCCCAACGGCAGATGCTGCTGATGCTGCTGATGCTGCTGCTGCTGCTGCTGATGCTGCTGCTGCTGCTGCTGATGGTGCTGCTCATGCTGATGCTGATGCTGCTGATGCTGAGCCATAGCGAAAGCGATGCTTAAGCGGACGACGGTTATCGCTTAGCGACGACTGAATGGCCAGAGTGTACGAAGATCGGTCAGCGCTCAGTTCAGCGCTACACCGACAGATCTACTAAATGGCTTTATTAGGACGACGACGAGAAAGATGGGGAGAATAAGGGGGAGGAGGATAAGGAGGAGAGAGAAGATGAGGAGGAGGAAGAAGATGAGGAGGAGGAAGAAGATGAGGAGGAGGAAGATGAGGATGAGGAGAAAGAAGATGAGAAGGAGGAGGAAGATGAGAATGAGGAGGAGCAGGAGAAGGAAGAAGATGAGGAGGAGGAGGAGGAGGAGAGGAGGAGAAGGAAAAGAAGGAGAAGGAGGAGGAAGATGAAGAATAAGATGATGATGATGATGATGATGATGATGAGGAGGAGGAGGAGGAGGAGGAGGAGGAGAAGGAGGAAGAATGACGTCACATTTGACGACAGAGTGGAAAGGAAAGTGACAGCTTGGGTGAAATGGAAATACAGACGCTCTTTGAGATTTCATTATACTCTCATTCTCTCAACTTTTCGTCTACATCAGTGGTTTTCAACCTTTTTCTAGTTGCGGAACCTTTTCAGAGCACTAATTTGCTCGCGGAACCCCTGCTCGTTTCACCAGTCCAGTGTTTCGAAAATCACTCAAGTTTTAATTTGTAAAATGAAATAGTAAGCTTATTTAGAGTTGCAGTTTTTAACTTATAACATACATTGTGTGCACTTCTTATGTAGTCTGTGATAGTATAGGGTACTAGCTAGGCACACTGCAGATACAACGCTTACAGCTATAAAAGAGTAGTATATAATAGGCCCATAACAAAAAGTACTGTTAGATTTTCTATTTCTGCTGTTTTGCCTATCCATACAAAAATGGCACACATCTTACAGATGGATAGAATATTTTTATTGAAAAATGAAAATAGCTGTTTTCTGAATCAATGCAATGGACAGGTTCCGTTGTGCTAATTAAAGCATTCTTGTCAACTTTATAACAAAATTTGTGCCTGGTTTAAAGCCAATCCTGTTTTAAGTCAATCCTGTTTTAAGTCAAACCTGTTTTAAGACAATCCTGTTTTAAGACAATCCTGTTTTAAGACAATCCTGTTTTAAGACAGTCCTGGACGCGTCGTAGAAACGTAGATAGACACGTAGGCTGACACAGCCACTATGATTCATGCTCGATAAAAAAATTCTTTTTTCAGATTGTTTCTATACGCCTATAATTTTTTTATCATAAATCCTTAAAATAGGCCTAGTTTAGAATCCTAGGGTCATGAATTTATGTCGTTAACCCTGACAATCTGCATGAGAAGTCTTACTACAGTTAGGCCTACTGGCTCTTTAAAGTGAACTGATCCAAGGAAGAATAGACCAAACCAGACGTTGCGGCTGAGTGCTCAGTGGATTCTGATGGGAAGTAATTGCTAAGAATAGAGCGTCCGAATAGTCCCAGACCATATTTTTAAATTAACCGTTTGTTTCAACGACAGTTGAAAATGCAGACCACCTATAGATTCCCATTTGATGCATAGCTTTTTCCGAATAGCAAGCCATGAACAGATTCCTTCATTCGATTAGACTCTAAGCTTATAATTATGCTGAAGGCCAATTACAACATTATAATTATTATCCTATAGAAAACGACACATTCTCGTAAAAATGTGATTTGAGCGAGAAGGACTGAAAGCTGT
This sequence comes from Lumbricus rubellus, assembly GCA_945859605.1. Classification (NCBI taxonomy): domain Eukaryota; kingdom Metazoa; phylum Annelida; class Clitellata; order Crassiclitellata; family Lumbricidae; genus Lumbricus; species Lumbricus rubellus. The sequence goes on along the minus strand of CAMAOG010000073.1, from coordinate 13,512 downwards.
GAAGGAATTAAACTCATTGCTAACATTTTTGTGTTTCAGTTGGTGATATAAAAAATTAATTTCTATCAAACTGCCGCGGAACCCCTGGACGACGCCCGCGGAACCCTAGGGTTCCGCGGAACCCCGGTTGAAAATCACTGGTCTACATGTATATGTATATGCTGAGGTCAAGTATATGAAGTCGCTAACTCTTGCCACTCCGATGTTCTTCTCTTCTTAACGATCTGAATAAACAGAATCTGAATGAATTTTTTTAATTCAATGGACAAATTATTTTAATTCATTATTTGCTGTCGGTTCACGAACGACCTAAACATAAACTTTGTCTTTCTCGTTAGACTTCCAATCGTCGAAACTTCTCCATTTTCTTCTCTGTCTTCTCGATGATTTCAACTTCTCCAAACGATTTCTCTTCTTCACTTCCGTTGCAATTGAAGCGACATCGATCGACACAATTCTTATTTAAAGGCGCTACAAAAATAATTATTAGATGACATTTCTTCTTCCGTCGTTGTTCATTCTTTCATTATACGAGAATTTGTATAGCACCTTTTCTAGAGTACTACTCAGAGGCGCTCCCACCCAAGACCAGCCAACAAACTGTTTTGAGATGAGAGAGGAATAAGTAATCTCCTTATATATCTTCTTAATTTCCTCATCTGATTCCAATTCTCACAACTGTCATCCTCAATTCCTCATCCTCTTTATAACTCAATCCACACATATTAATTCAATTCTTCCCAACTTCTCAGCACTTCCATTCCTATACTTCTCCTCCTATTCCTTCTTCTCCTCCTCCTCCTACTCCTCCTCTTCTTCTTTCTTCTCCTCCTCTTCCTCCTTTCCCTTCTCCTTTTCTTCGTCCTCTTCCTCCTCCTCCTTCTCCTCTTTCTTCTCCTCCTCCTCTTCCTTCTCCTCCTTCTCTTCCTCTTCCACCGTATGTATACCAGCGTGTTCCAAATTCCAGATGTCACATGCTCAGACTCTTCTTCTGCTGCTGCTGCTGCTGCAGCTGCTGCATCGCCATCACCGTCAGCAGCAGCGGCAGCAGCAGCAGAGTTACCATGGTTGCTGGAGCGTCGTCGCAGAACCTGATGCCAACTGGCAGACAGGACGTGCTCCCAATTTTCCCGTCGTCCCCTCCTGCAACTTTGATAAGGTTGCTGCCAGTGTAGCTCGAAAGACGATCCGCATCCTTCTCCTCCTTCGCTTCCACGTATGCGTGTAGCCGCAGCATCCGACGTCCCTATCCCGAGACGTAGTTGCCCCGTCTCCTCCCACGGGACCAACTGCATCCACGGGCGATCGGCCGACCACAGAGAGAGACCCTCGGCGGCCGGGCGCCCAGTCCGTCGGTCCGTCCGTCGGTCCGTCGGTCGGTCCTCGGCTAATGGAGACCGGGGGAGAGAGGTGGGTGAGGGGGTTGTGGACGTGCCCTGCATGGATACTCGTCTGCTGCTGTCCACCGTCGCCGCCAACAACAATCAACAAAGGATGCTGAGGTCGGTGGCTATTGTCTTCGTCCGCTGATCACGTGGCCTGCTGCAGGTGACGTAATTTGACGGAGCAGACGACAGTGTGTGTGTGTTGGCGGGAACGATGCAATTACGAGAGTGATGACGATTTGTTTTTGTAGCGCAGGTTTAAGAGAAAAGACAAATTAGTGAAGATGTTAATTAGAGAAGATTATAATGAGAAGCGAGAATTATATCGGATTGGATTAAAGCGAATCAAACGGAGAAGGAGGAGAAGAAAATAACTCAGAGAAGAGGTTTGTCGTTTTCTGGATGGATGTCGGTGATCGAGAAGAATGTTAGGCAAAGAGAAGAGACTGGATGCCATGGAGTCGAACTGGGAGGAGGAGAAGGAGGAGGAGGAGGAGGAGGAGGAGGAGGAGGAGGAGGAGGAGGAGGAGGAGGAGGAGGAGGAGGAGGAGGAAGAGCTGGTTGATCGAAGAGGATGTGCGTTAGACTATACACTCACTACACAACAGCATGGAGGAGGAGGGCAGCATGTAAAATTGAATGGATAAAGAGAGGAGACATAGGGAGGAGGCAGACGAAGTGGGATACAGAGAGGTACACAGACATGTATAGTGGTTGCAATCTTTGGCCATAATTATACCAGCTGCAGACTGAATGAGTTTAATTCTCATGATTAACAGATTATAGAAAATGACGAAGAATTCTTTGAACAAAAGTGTCGTTGTCATGGTGACCGAATCAATGACTTCAGATGACTTATAGTCATTTCAGATGACATCTTGTGACTTCAGGTGACATCTTGTGACTTCAGATGACGTCTTCGGACTTCAGATGACGTCTTTGGACTTAAAATGACACTTGGTGACTTCAGATATATAATATAGACTATTTGTTTATTCGTAAACACATTTTCACAAGTCATGAAGAGGCGCTATATAAATCCAATGAATGATTGATTGAATGAATGAATGATTGAATGAATGAATGATTGATTGAATGAATGAATGATTGATTGAATGAATGAATGATTGAATGAATGATTGAATGATTGAATGATTTAATGAATAAATTAGGTCAATGCGATAATCAAAATATAACCAGGTGTGAGGATTATATAGGGTGTCTCGATAGGTCGTGAACGATTTTGAATGCAGATAAATATATGTTCTACACAATATAATGTGGAAAGTTTTATACTGGCGGATAGGTTATTCAAATGAAAATGTTAATATAAAAAATTAGATCACTAGCTTACTTAATAAAATTGTAGTGCCAATATCCGTGACGTCATCAAATTCGTGCCAAATAAACGTCAAGTTGAGCCGCAAACAATATTATACGACCATCATTGTTAATCCACACATAATTAATTAATACAAATTACCATTTAGTAGGCTATTTAATAATGTTTCCTTTACTCTTTATTACAGCCTCAAGTCGATTAGTCATCGAGAAAATAGATTTTTCAGAGTTGTCAGAGGTAGGCCTATTGATGTCCATGCCTTACAAAACCGACGTTTTGAGGTCGTTTGGGGTTCGGTATCGGCATAAACAGTTGCCGCCTTAATACTCCAAACATTTTCCATTGGTGACAAATTCGGCGAATTAGGCGGCCAGTCCCTCAGTGAGGTGTAGGCTATCCATTGATAGTCTTGTTTAACCATTCGACTGCGGCCTTTGATGTGTGTGCACGTGCACCGTCTTGTTGAAATAATCATTCGCCGTTAATACAAAACATTTTTTGTGGCTGTTAAATGAGCGCAGACTACACCTCGCTGGAATGCGAGTTTGACCTCTTTCTCCAGTATCTCGTTGATGTAATAAGTCGAAGTGACAGAAGTTTTACTTGGAATGATAAGAAGTTTTGTTAATCCAACTGTTTATGCCGAACCCGAATCCCAGACACTGAACACCTTAGAACGTCGGCTTCGTAAGGCATGGACATCGATAGGCATAGTCTACCTCTGACAAAATCTATTTGTCTCGATGGCTAATCGACTTGAGGCTGTAATAAAGAGTAAAGGAAACATTATTAAATACTAAATGATAATTTGTATTAATTAATTATGTGTTTATTAACATTGATGGTCGTACAATATTGTTTGCGGCTTAACTTGACGTTTATTTGGCACGAATTTGATGACGTCACGGATATTGGCGCTACAATTTTATTAAGTGAGCTAGTGATCTAATTTTTTTATATTGACATTTTCATTTGAATAACCTATCCGCCAGTATAAAACTTTCCACATTATATTGTGTAGAACATATATTTATCTGCATTCAAAATCGTTCACGACCTATCGAGACACCCTATATAATAATAAAATATATAATATTCATCGCTTTAACATGACATTGTGATCAATGTTCCCTCTAAGCTGCGCGGCAGCGCGGCCGCGCAGCTTATCAGAACATCCCGCGCAGCAGTTTCAATACCCGCTCACAATTGTTTTTAAAGAAATTAAGTATGCTAAGTATTATAAGCTTACACTTTGCTTAACTTGAGATAGGCCATTGATTTATTGGACTACTTACTTATCTTCGTGAAAGAGAGGTTTTGCGCGGACGACGACCCAGCTGCCATTTACCCATGCGACAGATTATCTCATACGAATTCCCCAACTAATGACGATACCCCGAGAGCTTTGTAATGACTGGATGCAGTCTGGAAGCATCTACGCTCCCACCTAGGTGGAATCCGATTGAGAATATTTAGTCGCGGTTATTGATCAAGAGAATAATTCCCAGAAACGAGCTGAGCGCACGACTCATTGACCAGACTAGCTGTCACGTATCACCGTCGTGACACGTGGACGATCGCTTGACCGCTCCTCGGCCCATTCTCGTACGGACGAACCTTCTGTTGCTGGCGCCCTCTGGTGTTTTCTGAAGGTAGCTGGAGGTGCGTCAGTGACGAGTCTGCAGTCTGCTGACCGCTGCCGACGTGTCTGGACGAAGGCTGGAGCGAGAGGGAAGGGACTCGGAAGAAAGACTGTCTTGGAGAACTGCGACGATTTATGAAACTTATGTTACTGTCGACGCCTAGAGAAAGGCTGTTTCTGTTTGAATACAAAGTGTTGAATAGTGAAGGCGTGTTGAAGTTTTGTGATAGTAAAAGAACCTGGTGAATCGACGCAGTAGAAGGGTCGATGTCACATTTGGCGCAGCCGTACAGAAACACGCAGTCTTCACGTTAGAGGTGAGTCACTTCATTCCGCCATTTATCGGGTTTAATCTGGCTCCAGCCGAGGCTTGGGGTATTTCTAATTTCTGTGCACTGCAGGGTGTGTTATACCGCTGTTATTGTTTGTTTTTCGCTGTGTCGCTCTATTTGTGCGGTCCGTTAATATGGAGAAATTGACGATGGTTCAGTTGGAACGGGTTCAGAAGATGTCGCCGTACGAGTTGCGGGGGAAGTTGATTGCGCTCGGTTGTGACGAGGTTTGGGTTAGTGACATGGGCCTAAAGGGGCTTTTGAATGTTTGGGCGGACCGCGTGGCGTCCGGGACAGATAGGCCTGTTTTCGTGGGTAAGTCTGCAGCGGACTTTGAGAGGGAGAAGTCGGCGTTTGCGAGAGCCGAGTTTGAGGAGGAGAGACGTCTATGGGTGATAGAAAAGAAACGTCGGGAACAAGAATACGAACGAGAGGACCGAGAATTCGCATTGCAGAGGCTAGAATTCGATCGCAAGATGGAGCTTATGCAGTCTGAGGCTGAGCTGCAGTTGATGAATGGGCAGATGGAGCAGCAGGCTACCTTGAGAGACGGAGAGTTGTTGTTCGAGGCCGACAGTGTTCGGGTGGCAGAAGAGAAAATTCGACGAGAGGATATGTTCCACGACATCGGAATGCTGCAGTTCGCTGAGTTGAAGGCGGATATATTTAAGATGACGGCAGAAAGGATTAAACTTGAGGCTGAGGTGAACGAGAGAGAGTTATTCCTGGAGGCAGAACGAGTTAGGCTCGCAAACGAGAATGATAAACGCGAGGCTGAATTGAAGGAAAGAGAAAAGTTGCTGGCGGGATTTAGGGCCCAAGAGTTATTCTTTGAGACAGAACGAGTTCGGATCGCAGAGGAAAGAAATAGACGCGAGGCTGAATTGCAAGAGAGAGAAATACAACTAGCTGCAGAAATTGCTAAGGCGGAGGAAGAAGACAAGAGGGAGACTGAGTTGCAAGAACGAGCATTATTGCGAATAGCAGAGTTGAGAGACAGAGAATTTCAGCAGAATGAAGATGAGTCTAGGATATACAGTGACGTGATGGGGAGAGAGATAGAAAGGTCTCAAATTGGGGCAAATTTTGTCGGGGGCCGACCCAAGGGTGATTATTTTGGACGACCAGTCCAGCGCTTTGAGGGCAATTGTGGTAGGGGTGGAAATAATTCTTTTCGCCCGTATTTCCCGAAATTTCAAGGGGGACATTCGAGCCCAGCACCCAGGGGTGGGGCTGGTAGAAAACCTAAGAGGTGTCGCATTTGCGGCAGCATGTTTCTGTTATGTTACTTGTTCCATTCGAACCCAGCTTCCAGGGGTGGGTCGTGTAGAAAACCTAAGAGGTGTCGCATTTGTGGCAGCATTTTTCATTTACAGGCTGCTTGCGATCAGGTTAGAAACGAAGGACAGAGGTCTGAGGGGTCACAATATGTGCGACGTATTCATGCATGTACCACTGACAGGGGCTGGCAGGGAAAGCCATTTCATTCTCCTAGTGTGGGGATTAATGATGGGATTCAAAATTCCCAACTGGAGCAGGCAAATGAGCCACACGGGGCATTGCAGTACGTTGACCCAGTTTCTGCTGAAAGAGAAATTGATTGTTTACCTGTGGGAGTGGGTGTAATCAAAGCATACGATGTTCCCAGGTTAAACTATGTAAATGTTCATGTTGCTGGCGAAACAGGGTGCGGTTTTCAAGTTGTATCTGCATTGGTTGATGGTGGGGCAGAGGTAGCAGTTGCAAAACTGAGCACCATAGAAAACCTTGGACATGTAGAGCACATTGGTTCTACTGCATTGTGTGGCATAGAATGTGCACCTGTTACTGCAGATCGGGATAGATTGTACATTGGTGTTGATCATAAAAGTGATATGGCGATGAATGGTGATTTTTGTGAGCAGTGGCTACCAGTCACATGTGCTGTGTGTGCCGAAGCCGATGATTCTTTGGCACTTACTGCGAGTAATGTTGAACAATTGCATTCATGTTCTTATCAGTGTAATGCTGTAATGCAGAAGGTAGGCCTAACTGGTGAACTCGATCTTGATCATGATCGAACTAATCCAGTCTGTGCCAACACAGTGGTTGATGATTACGAGGATGGTGAACTGTTAACAACTAACATTGTTGACATTAAGCATGATGATCGAAATGATAATAGCATTGTTGTAATGGATCTTGTTGATCTGCATGATACTGACTCTATCACGAATGATCATACTGTGTTGACTGATAATAACAGTGTGGCGATGGATCATGTTGATACTAACTCTGTAACGAGTGATCAGACTAAGTTGGATGATACGCACACGTTTGCCATTGATCCTGGTGATCTGAGCAGTGTTACGTTTAGTCATGTGAAGTCATCTATAGCCAAGATGGATGCAGGCTATACTCAGCCATGGTCTCCGTATGGGGCTTTTGTCATGTGGGATTTGAGGGAAATTCCCAATGAAACCAGTGGGGTAGCACCTTGGTTACTCGTAATTGGTCGATTGCCTCGTGAACCTTTAGCAGTGATAAATGAAACGTGGTGTGGTGTACGTGAGTTTCCACTAGACTTGGACAAACCACCTTGGGAATACCTGAAAGATTTACATGCACGATATGGCGAGGGTGGTGTACATGTACCTTTGGCCATGATGTCTTGTTGCTTCAGTGTCTTGTTGCTGTTGCACTTCATATGTTACACATGCAAGATGTGATTCATCGTATTGTTGGGACGATTTGCAGACGAGTGTATGATGCTTACAGTAGATATTGGCAAACAGCCATCAAGGCATCTGAACAATGGTTATTTGATTCATCATGCATGACGCTGACCCAGTTGGTCGATTAAGTAGTAATGCATTTATGTGTACAGCACATTTTTAGTTGGCTGACAGTAGTCAAGTCACGGGTTGTATTAGCGACTACTTGTTGTTTCATTTAAGGTTTTTGTTGGTGATAATGATAGAGTTGCGAGATGTTTTGCTAGCCAATAGTTAAGTTAGATAAGTTAGGCAAGACTTTAGTGTACAGTTTAGTATTTAGAGGCAAGATGCATGTTTTTTTTAACACTTTACCGGATGGGGCCAGATTAGACTAATGGCCGGATGGAGTGTACTCTGTAGGGTTTAGTTATTAGTATACTAGTTTACTTAATGTGTTTATGTTTGGTTTCTGTTGCATCTTCCGGTGTACTCATGGTCAATGGTCGATTGGTTCGGAGGATGTTCTGTCCGTTCCAGCCAGAAGCATCCTCTTGTCGATGGAGATGTCACGTATCACCGTCGTGACACGTGGACGATCGCTTGACCGCTCCTCGGCCCATTCTCGTACGGACGAACCTTCTGTTGCTGGCGCCCTCTGGTGTTTTCTGAAGGTAGCTGGAGGTGCGTCAGTGACGAGTCTGCAGTCTGCTGACCGCTGCCGACGTGTCTGGACGAAGGCTGGAGCGAGAGGGAAGGGACTCGGAAGAAAGACTGTCTTGGAGAACTGCGACGATTTATGAAACTTATGTTACTGTCGACGCCTAGAGAAAGGCTGTTTCTGTTTGAATACAAAGTGTTGAATAGTGAAGGCGTGTTGAAGTTTTGTGATAGTAAAAGAACCTGGTGAATCGACGCAGTAGAAGGGTCGATGTCACACTAGCCTAATTGATCCACAACCAGAGAGTGGCAGAGACATCACAAGGGACGCTCCAACCTCATCCGCAGTGTCTGTCTGTCAGTCATTAACTGGGACGTCTTGTCGAATCTTGCTTTGACTCGAAACCAGAAGACAACCCTGGCACCAGCCCATTTAGGGGGATGCTGATTCTTATCAGCCGTTTTGCCGTCATAGGCGGCTGCACCCGCTGGCTAGTACTGTTAGCTTCCAACAGGTGGTATCAATGAAACATCCACTTTGAAAAGAGAAAAAGGAGGAGGAATGAGAGGAGGAGGAGAAAGCCCTAGGGGTGTATTATATTGCAGGCATGTCCTTCATTCAGATCATCATAGTCGGATTCCACTTCGGAAGTTGGTTCAATACAGTGTGATAATTCTTAGCGAGTGAAATTTGTAAGCGTTGTCAAAACGCAAAGCGAAAGAGAGTTCTCTATTAGACAGTTTTTCAAAGAAAAAATGTTCTTCAAAGTTTAAAACTGATTGGCTTAATGAGATGGTGGAGACGGAGCTTCCAACGCCAGCAGAAAACGGACGGACGAGACTAGGTGATGTTTTCTTAGAGCATTTTTTAATGCTAGAATAGGAACTAACCTACCTTTAGTCTTCTTCATGCATGTAGCTTCTGCAGGTAGGCCTATCTCAGCTTTGGTCTCACATTCGTCATCGTATCATAATATTTTTGGTTGCGATAAGTATTAAAACCATTCGTAATTTCTGCGCCATACATGGTTTTTAATTTTAAAAAGAGCATTATTACAGGCGTGTAATAAGCCTAACTAGTGTAGTTAAACCTGCAGATTTCCAAACACAAATTTAATGTTTCTGAAAATGTGGTGTCCATGCGGAAATTTTGGTTGCTCAAGCAACCGCCAGTTCCGCGCACTCAGGAAAAATATTAGAGGGAACGTTGATTGTGATCCGAGACATAATTTCGTGAATTAGTTATATATTAATTAATTAATTGTTTTAAAAGTTAACTTCATAATAATATTATCGTCTTTGGATTCGGATGACGATGTGACTTGTGGCGTGACTATTTCAATCCATTCGGTGAACATTACTGCATGATCAGCCATCAATTAAAATACTACGATGGCTGATGCTGCATGCTGCTGCAGTGGTTAATAATTATAATCGGAGGAATCTCTTCAAACGCTATTCATGCTGAACGTATACATTGCATCTGCAGACCTGCAACACGAAGACATTCGATTGAACTGAAGCGAAACAATTGATGCTTCAAAGACAGATTCAAAGATTAATTCACAGACAGATTCAAAGATTAATTCAAAGACAGATTCAAAGATTAATTCAAAGACAGATTCAAAGATTAATTCAAAGACAGATCAAAGATTAATTCACAGACAGATCCAAAGATTAATTCAAAGACAGATTCAAAGATTAATTCAAAGACAGATTCAAAGATTAATTCAAAGACAAAGCAGTTCTATGCATTTATTTCAGTCGGTCGTGTCAGGGTCGTTGGAATTATTCAGGTCGAGGAAATTAAATGTAAAGAAGATATTTATTTGCATGGTATCGACGCCACTAAGACAGATTAAAAGACAGATTCAAAGACAGATTCAAAGAGAGAAATCCAGAATTCTCTATAAAAATTCAAAGTCAGATTCTAGAAACATCAGACCGGATGGAGTCATCATGCATTTATGATGTTCTCAATGAAAAAATAAAAATGAATGAACGATTGAATCAACCAATCACTAATTATTATAAAATACAGTTAATTAACTGCATGTAGTGAAAATACATTTCATTTGCAATTTAGAAAATAAATCTGCCATCGTTGACCTCAGATCATCGTTGACCTTATCTCACATCAACCTCATCTTTTCTTTTTCTACATATATACATACATGTATCTGCGAAAACTATATAGTTAGTCATCAGCCTTCTTATATATACGTGCACCTTTATACCTTCCTACACACCCACCATTACCATTCCATACACACCTGTCCTTGACATTCCTATACTTACCTGCTGTCCCCATAAACCTTTCACCATGTATACATATCATCACCTCTCCCTATACTCACCTGCTACCTGTCTCCTTACCTTTCTCGATTTCAAATGTCTCCCTACCTTCCCCTACTCACCTAGACTTACCTTTCCCTACTCACCTGTTTCCTTACCTTTTTCGATTTCACTTACCCTGACCTTTTCCCTCATCACTTGTCCTTACCTTCCCCTACACACCTGCACTTACCTTTCAATATCTATATCTATAAGCAAGGATGTATATTTATTTATTTATATATTTATTTATATATTTATTTATATATATATTTGTCCAGAATACACGCCCTCAGTTTCGCAGCTATTGATCTGAAACTTTGCACCTAGACAGTGGTCCATCCAACTTAGCAAGTGCAGGGGTTGGCGAATTTCTAACCCCATGGGGGTCAGGATGGGGGAAATTTTGGGGGTGGGGCGAAAAAATTTTTTTCAGCTATTGATGCCAAATTTTGCTTTTAGACAGAGGACCGGCAGGTTCTCCCAGAAAACGAGTTGGCGAACCTCTACCACCAGGGGGAGAATAGGGGGGGGCCTAAAACTCCATTTTCCCTATTTGTATACCATCGCCATATAGTTTAACAGCTATTCACCTTAAAAGTTGCAGCTAGATAGGGTGCCACCGGGACCACCTTGCCCCAAACCAACACACACCTGGCCCCGCAGGGCCGGGTGGGGCAGGGCGTTGTTTGGGGGGGGCGAAAACTTTTAGGGGGGGGCGGTAATTTTTTGCAGCTATTGATGTGAAACTTTGCGTTTAGACAGAGGACCGTCAGGTCCACCCAGTAAACGAGTTGGCGAACCTCTACTACCAGGAGGCGTATAAGGGGAGGAGGGCTAAAATTCAATTTTTCCTATTTGTATGCCATCGCCATAGTTTAACAGCTATTCACCTTAAAAGTTGCAGCTATATAGGGTGCCACCGGGACCACCTCGCCCCCAACCAACACACACCTGGCCCCGCAGGAGCCGGGTGGGGCAGGGCGTTGTTTAGGAGGCGACATTTTTTAGGGGGGCCAAATTTTTTGGAAGCTATTGATGTCACATTTTGCATTTTGACAGAGCACCGTCAGGTCCATCCTGTGGAGTAGTTGGCGAATCTCTACCACCAGGCTCGAGGAGAATTTAGGGGGCGAACACTCCATTTTCCCTATTTGTATACCATTGCCATAATTTCATAGCTATTCATCTGAAAAGTTGCTGCTAGATAGGGTGCCACCGGGACCACCTCGCCCCAAACCAATATACACTACACCACGCCCCGCAGGGGCCGGGTGGGGCATGGCGTTGTTTGGGGCGAAAAAAATTGGGGGGGGGATTTTTTTCGTAGCTATTTCCATTCCGTCGCCATAGCTTCACGGCTATTTACATAAACTTCCCGGGCATCGCCGGGTATCCCAGCTAGTACACCTATACTGACCTTCACCTTTTCACCTGTCCTCTCACCTTTACCTACTCACCTGTTCTTACCTTTCCTTCCTCGGTTGACTGATAACAAATTGCTAATTGCTAATCGATTTCCTGTTTTATTCGTCGCTTGATTTTTCGGACAGAATCTCAACTGAAGAGGACAGAAGACAAACAAGGCCAAGAGACAGACACAGAGTGACAAGGACAGAGACAGAGGCAGAGGCAGAGGCAGAGGCAGAGGCAGAGGCAGAGGCAGAGGCAGAGGCAGAGGCAGAGGCAGAGGCAGAGGCAGAGGCAGAGGCAGAGGCAGAGGCAGAGGCAGAGGCAGAGGCAGAGGCAGAGGCAGAGACAGAGACAGAGACAGAGACAGAGGCAGACAGACAGAAAGAAAGACAAAAAGACAGAGACGCAGAGATAGAGAAAGAGGCAGAGACACTGACCGCGAAACGAAAATAATTACAATAGAGAAACAAAGAGAAAGAAATGGACAGACAGACGAAGGGAAGGAGACAGAGATAGACAGACAGTGAGACAGAGACACAGAGAGAGAGACACACAGAGAAACACAGGGAGACAGAGATAGACAGATACAGAGACAAAGAGAGACAGAGAGACAGAGAGATAGGCAGAGAGAGAGACAAAGAGAGACAAAGAAAGACAGAGAGAGAGGGCAGAGGTATACTAAGCATGAGTGTGTATGGTCGTTTAATGTTTTCTGACGTCATTTCTATGTCTTGTTTTCGTCTCTCAATCCTCTTTTCTTCTTCTTTCTTCCTCTTCCTCCCCTTATTCCTCATACTTAATACCCACCTCTTTCCTCCCAATTTTCCGTCCACCAACTCGTCCTCCTCCTATTCCTCCTCCTCCTTCTACATCTTCCTCCTGTTCCTCATGCTTCTCCTCGTCCTCCTCGTCCTCGTCCTCCTCCTCCTCCTCCTCCTCCTCCGCTGTTGCTGCTGTCATCTGTCGGCGTCGGCCAAAGAGACGAAGCGGCAACACTCAGCAAATATTAGCACTCGTCGACCGACCGACCGACCGACCGACCGACTGACTGACGGCCGGACTGATGGGGCTATAACCGAATCCACCCCACATTCCCCCCACTTATACACCGTCACCGACGTCGGTCACAGTCGTTAGGGTCCGATGGGGCGGGGGTAGGTGTACGAGACAGGGTGGGAGGGAGACAGAGAGGAACACACACACACACACACACACACACACACACACACACACACACACACACACACACACACAGACTCTCTATAAGGCAAACGGGATTAAGAGCTGGAAGCCGATTGGCCGACGATGAGGTGGAAAACATCAGAGGAGGAAGAGGAGGAGGAGGAGGAGGAGGAGGAGAAGGAGAAGGAGAAGGAGAAGGAGGAGAAGAAGAGAGGAGGAGGAGGAGGAGAAGGAGAGGATGAGAAGAAGAGAGGAGAAGAGGAGGAGGAGGAGAAGGAGAAGGAGGAGAAGAAGAGAGGAGGAGGAGGAGGAGGAGGAGGAGAGGAGGAGGAGAAGTAGGAGAGCAAGAGAGGAGGAGAAGAGGAGGAGAAGGAGAGGATGAGAAGAAGAGAGGAGGAGAAGATGAGGAGGAGGAGGAGAGGGAAAGTAGAGAGGAGGAGAGGAAGATGAGGAGCAAGAGGAGGAAGAGGAGGAGGAAAATGAAGAGAAGGAGAAAGAGAAGGAGAAAAAGAAGGAGAAAGATTCCTAA
>CAMAOG010000072.1:15000-17500 GCA_945859605.1 Lumbricus rubellus | reverse complement strand
GCATGGGACTTCTGTACGAATCTTATCAGACGAGTTTGGAGAGTGAAATGGATGGAGAGAGAGGGGAAAGGTATACGGAACGGAAGGGAAGGGAATAGGAAGAAAGAGAATGGGAATAAAAGGAAAGGGAGGGAAGGCGAGGCAAGACAAGGCGAGGCAAGGCGAGGCAAGGCACGGTCAGGCAATACAAGGGAATTGGGGAAGGGTGGGTGAAATCGCGGCGGTATACACCCGAAGAGAAATGGATTTCTTTGCACCGTAATCGGTTAATCCGCTCTGCAGGAGAGAAAGACGACAGCGAGAGGTCATTACGGAGGGTGGCAGGAAGGTAGGCAGGGTGGCAGGAAGGTAGGCAGGGAGACAAGGCAGGAGGATGAGGAGGAGGCAAATAAGGGAGACATACATGGAAAAAGACAGCGTGGAAGAAGAGGCTGGTATATTGGGAAAGCATGCAGCAGCGCAGAGACAATAATCATGCATGAGAGATATACATGTAGGCAAGCGCAATGCACGGTATAGAACGTGGTCGGTAAAACAAAAGGAATGATGTGCTGGTTCACACTCTCCCGACCTCTGCCCCACTCCCTCCCTCCTTCCAATCCTCCTTTCCTCCCTACCACCCTTCCAACGCTTCCTCCCTCCATCCATCGCTCCCCCATGCATCACAAAAGCCATCGCAAGAGTTTATTAATGATAGGCAAACACGAGATGAAACAATTGATCCTGGCTCCGACGCTCAAACCATGCAGTCGCCGGATGATCATGATCATTGGTGGAGGAGGAGGAGGAGGAGGAGGAGGAGGAGAGTCGAACTGCTTCCTCCTCCTTCTCCTCATCCGCCTCTGGTCATCGATCTCTTCCGATTTATCGATCGATTGATAATTGACTCTGTTTCTATAGCAACACTACGTATGTATACAGTCGATGCTGCTGCAGTATATATACCACCGTCTGCCACAGCAGACGGAGGAGGAGAATTAGGAAGAGGAGGAGGAGTAGGAGGAGGAAGAGAAAGAGGACGAGGAGGAAGAGGAAGAAGAGGAAGAGGAAGAGGAAGAAGAGGAGGAGGAGGAGGGAGGAAGAAGAGGAGGGAGGAAGAGGAGGAGGAAGAGGAGTAGGAGGAAGAGGAGGAAGAGGAGGAGGAGGAAAAGAAATAGGAAGATGTGGAGGAGGAGGAAGAGAAGGGGAAGTGGAGGAGGAGGAGGAGAGGAAAGAGGAAGAGAAAGAGGAGGAAGAGAAGGAGGAACATAAATAAATAGGGAGATGTGGAGGAGGAGGAGGAGGAACAGGAGGAAGAAGAATAAGAGGAGAAGGAAAAGGAAGAGGTAGAAGAGGAGGAGGAGGAATAGGAGGAAGAAGAATAAGAGGAGAAAGAAAGGGAAGAGGTAGAAGAGGAGGAGGAGGAAGAATAGGAGGAAGAAGAATAAGAGGAGAAGGAAAAGGAAGAGGTAGAAGAGGAGGAGGAGGAATAGGAGGAAGAAGAATAAGAGGAGAAGGAAAGGGAAGAGGTAGAAGAGGAGGAGGAGGAGGAATAGGAGGAAGAAGAATAAGAGGAGAAGGAAAGGGAAGAGGTAGAAGAGGAGGAGGAGGAATAGGAGGAAGAGGAAGAGGAAGAGGTAGAAGAGGAGGAGGAAGAATAGGAGGAAGAAGAATAAGAGGAGAAGAAAGAAGGATAGGAGAGAGAGAGATAGAGGAGAGGAAAGAGGAGAAGGAAAGGAAGAGGTAGAGAGGAGGAGAGGATAGGAGGAAGAAGAATAGAGGAAAGGGAAGAGGTAGAAGAGGAGGAGGAGGAATAGGAGGAGAAGTAGCCGTGCAATAGACGCCACTGCAGGAACCGAGGATGAGGGGAGAGAAGGAAAGAAGGAACGAAGCGCGAGTGGAAGGATAAAGAGAGGAAGGGGAGGAGGAGGAAGAGGAAGAATGGAGAGAAGGACTATACAAGTACATGGACATTGTGTGAGGCCGAACAGACAGAGAATTGGAAAAAATGGGAGTATTGAAGGAGAAAGAGTATACGTATACAACACATGCACGGTTAAGATAAGTAGGAGTATAGGTCCATATACTCTATACACGTATGTATAGGAACAGAAGATGGAGTAATGGAAGAAGGAAGGGGGCAGCATATATAAGAGAAAGAAACAGAAGAAGATGCACAAAAGAACATCACCAGCAGCAGCAGCAGCAGCAGCAGCATGCAGCAGCAGTGGCAGAACACCCTTCATGATGGAAGTTAAGATAAACAAATAAAGATGACTGAAGCGTCTGCATGTAAATATAGAAGAAGACCAGACTACATATATTTAGGAAGAGCATCGCCGACCACGCATAGGCGTATACATGCAGTCGAATAGTAAGGCTGAATACAATAGTATTATACGCGATTAACAAGCTTGTTTACACGAATCTCTAGAAATTCCTCCGAACCGTTATCTCCCACTCAATCGAAAAGGAATCATTTGGCCGCACGCACGCACGCACATGCAGATAAGCAAGGAAT
>CAMAOG010000072.1:0-7500 GCA_945859605.1 Lumbricus rubellus | reverse complement strand
CACACACACACACACGCACACACACATCATGCATACGCATCTGCACGCGCACGCAAACATACTCAGAGGTGCCCAGGAACACCAAGCCCCCCCCCACGCAAGCACTACCCGTACATGTTTATGAGTACTGTAATTTTTTCTCCAATCTTAATTCTCGCTGTTCAATTTCCCTCCCTTCGGTCGACGCGTTTAATTGAGTGAAGCGCATGCAGGAAGCGACTGAGCTTGGTTATTATTTTCTGCCACCGCTTCGGATGCGTTTCGCATAAACTGCCTCTAAAGCAGTTCCTGATTCTATCAGTCAGCCAGTCAATCCGTTAGCCAGTCAGTCCGTTAGCCAGTCAATCCGTTAGCCAGTCAATCCGTTAGCCAGTCAATCCGTTAGCCAGTCAATCCGTTAGCCAGTCAATCTGTTAGCCAGTCAATCCGTTAGCCAGTCAGCCAGTTAGACAGTGGCTCAACAGTCGGTGAATCAATCAATCAATCAATCAGTCAGTCAATCAGTTATTCGGCCATAGCTCATTTGTTCATTCAATTGCAGTTGAAGCCAGTCAATTAACCAGTCGTGAATAACCATTGGGTTATATTTACTGAACCAGTCAGTCACGCAGTTATTTAGTATTCAAGCATGACGTCACCCATTCATTCGTTAAGACACGTAGTCAGTCAGTTAATTCATTGGCTTAATGCGTCATTCAGTTGGTCAGTAAACCAGTCAGTAAACCAGTCAGTAAACCAGTCAGTCAGTCAGTCAGTAAGTCAGTCAGTCAGTAAGTCAGTCAGCCAGTCAGTCAGTCATCGGTTTGGTCAGTTGGTCGGACATTTCGACATAAGAGAGACTTCAGTCAGCGAAATCTCTCAGAGGAGCAGTGGAAGTTGAAGACGCTGTGTCCGGTTTGAAGTGGGTATACTATAAACGGCGAGTACATGAGCGCGCGCGCACACACACACAAACACGCACGCACACACACACACACACACACACTCAGACGCAAATACACGCATAGGCGTACGCATACACGCACGCTTACACTCACAGGCGCACACAACGCAACCTGAAGCACACCTCGTCCTTTTTGGCATCTAGTTGCGATAGCAACCGACAACGCAGAAACACAACAAAGGGACAGAAAGGCATAAAGAGACAGAGTAACACATAAAGAGAGACAGAACAAGAAAAAAAAGAGAAACAGAAAGACATAAAGAGAAACAGAAAGACATAAAGAAACAGAAAGGCATAAAGAGAGACACTGTAACAGAAAGACATAAAGAGATAGAGAAAGGCATAAAGAGAGACAGAAAGACATAAAGAGACAGAGAAAGGCATAAAAAGAGACAGAGCAAGACATAAAGAGAGACAGAAAAGGACATAAAGAGATAGAGAAAGGCATAAAGAGATGTACAGCAGAAGCCGGCGAATGCACACAGAAGACATGTAGGCTATACATGAAAGAGATAGGAGTCGTGCGACGGCAAAGATAAAGAACATCCATCCATCCATCCATCCATCCATCCATCCATCCATCCATCCATCCATCCATCCTTCCATCCATCCATCCATCCATCCATCCATCCATCCATCCATACATACATCCATCCATCCATCCATCCATACATCCATCCATCCATCCATACATCTGGATGGCAAAGATTCCGAAGGCATCTGTATGATCTGTTGAGATGACGAGAAAGAGGATTAGAGTCACGGACATCGGACGGAAGGATAGACGGATGGATGGATGTATGGATAAATGGAAGGATGGATGAATGGATGCGTGGATGAATGAAAAAATGGATGGAAGGATGGATAGATGTATGGATAGATGGATGAATGGAAGGATGGAAGGATGGATGGATGTATGGATGAATGGAAAGATGGATGGATGGATGGATAGATGTATGGATAGATGCATGAATGGAAGGATGGAAGGATGGATGAATGGATGGATGTATGGATAAATGGATGGATGGATGGATGTATGGATGGAAGGATGGATGGATGGATGTATGGATGGATGAATAGAAGGGAGGATGAATGGAAGGGTAGATGGATGGATGGACGGATGTATGGATGAATGGAAAGATGAATGGAAGGATAGAAGGATGGATGGATGTATGGATAGATGGATGGATGGATGGAAGGATGAAAGAAAGGAAGGATGGATGAATGGATCGATGGATAAACGGGAGAGGATGCATGCAAAGCATAGTCTGCTTGTTGAGGCTGCAGGCTTTGAACGGTTGCAGCTCTAACAGAGGCCGATCTACAGAAGAAGACTGTTGCGCGCTATCGGTATCGGCTACGGGCCTCCAATAATAACAACTGCCGCTGTAGCAGCAGCAGCAGCAGCTGGAGCTGGAGCAGCCACCCCTCGACCCATCAATTGACCCCCACCCACCTAGCAAACGTGCGCTCGCTTCTCTCACCCCTCCCCCATCCGCCACAGTTTAGCGCAACTGTCAATCGGTAAGTGATGATGTAATTGGGCGAACGCTGCCTTCCTGGAATCCACTTGAAACAGACCCACTCCATCCATGGCACATCTCAGACCCACTCCATGGCACATCTCAGACCCACTCCATGGCACATCTCAGACCCACTCCATGGCACATCTCAGACCCACTCCATGGCACATCTCAGACCCACTCCTTGGCACATATCAAACCCCCTCCATGGCACATCTCAGACCCACTCCATGCAACATCTCAGACCCACTCCTATAGGCACATCTCAGACCCACTCCATGGCACATCTCAGACCCACTCTATGGCACATCTCAGACCCACTCCATCCATGGCACATCTCAGACCCACTCCATGGCACATCTCAGACCCACTCCATGGCACATCTCAGACCCACTCCTAGGCACATCTCAGACCCACTCCATGGCACATCTCAGACCCACTCCATGGCACATCTCAGACCCACTCCATGGCACATCTCAACCCACTCCATGGCACATCTCAGAACCACTTCAACCACTCCATGGCACATCGCAACCCACTCCATGGCACATCTCAACCCACTCCATGGCACATCTCAGAACCACTTCAACCACTCCATGGCACATCTCAGACCCACTCCATGGCACATTTCAGACCCACTCCATGTCACATCTCAGACCCACTCCATGGCACATCTCAGACCCACTCCATGGCACATCTCAACCCACTCCATGGCACATCTCAACCCACTCCATGGCACATCTCAGAACCACTTCAACCAATCCATGGCACATCTCAGACCCACTCCATGGCACATCTCAGACCCACTCCATGGCACATCTTAGACCCACTCAATGGTACATATCAAACCCACTCCATGGCACATCTCAGACCCACTCCATGGCACATCTCAACCCACTCCATGGCACATCTCAGACCCACTCCATGGCACATCTCAGACCCACTCCATGGCACATCTCTGACCCACTCCATGGCACATCTCAGACCCACTCCATGGCACATCTCAACCCACTCCATGGCACATCTCAGACCCACTCCATGGCACATCTCAGACCCACTTCATGGCACATCTCAACCCACTCCATGGCACATCTCAACCCACTCCATGGCACATCTCAGAACCACTTCAACCACTCCATGGCACATCTCAGACCCACTCCATGGCACATTTCAGACCCACTCCATGGCACATCTCAGACCCACTCCATGGCACATCTCAACCCACTCCATGGCACATCTCAGACCCACTCCATGGCACATTTCTGACCCACTCCATGGCACATCTCAGACCCACTCCATGGCACATCTCAACCCACTCCATGGCACATCTCAGACCCACTCCATGGCACATCTCAGACACACTTCATCTCAGATCCACGCCTTCCACGGTCATAGCTGACTGATAATTAATATTATGCAGACATTTTTGTAAGCAGAGGGCAAAACACAATGGTCAGTCGTCACCGTTAAATGTTTTACCAAGAGCTGTCAAAAATGCAGGGCAGGAAATAGATAACATTGGTGTTTTTCATGTTTCTATATTATATAGGGCAAATACTGTATACCCCGCACTGCCCGCATGCAGTCGATCGAGTCGTGGGCTACGATCGGCTTGACTCGCCCGACGATTGACTCGATCGACTTCGTCAATGTCTATCTGTCTTTGTCTCTGCCTCTCTGTCCGCCTGCCTGTCTGTCTCTCTCTCTGTCTCTCTGTCTTTCTGTTTCTCGCTGTCTCTTCTCTGTCTCTGTCTATCAGTCTGACTTCCTGCACGTCTGCCTGCCTGTTCGTCCGTCCGTCCCTCTCTCTGTTTCTCTGTATCTGTATCTGTATCTGTATCTGTATCTGTATCTGTATCTGTATCTGTCTGTCTGCCTGCCTGTCCGTCCGTCCCTCTCTCTGTTTCTCTGTATCTGTAAGCTTATCTGTAAGCTTATCTGTATCTGTATCTGTATCTGTATCTGTATCTGTATCTGTATCTGTATCTGTATCTGTATCTGTATCTGTATCTGTATCTGTATCTGTATCTGTCTGTCTGTCTGTCTGTCTGTCTGTCTGTCTGTCTGTCTGTCTGTCTGTCTGTCTGTCTGTCTGTCTGTCTGTCTGTCTGTCTGTCTGTCTGTCTGTCTGTCTGTCTGTCTGTCTGTCTGTCTCTCTATCTCTCTCAATCTTTCAGATTACTGAAACACACGCACAATCACGCGCAAGCTATAGCTCCTTCATTTTTCTGCATTTTTTTATTTCTTAAAGTTTCTTTTAATAAAACTTTAAATTTGTTACGCTGTTAACCTGCAACTCTGGCAAAAAAAACTTCATGAATTAATTATCGTGACTTTATTTATCGTTCATAAACTGCTGGCGAAGAAAAGCCAGAAACATTTGCCAAACACCCAAAATATGCGAATTGCTGGAGTTCCGTCGCAGACGCCGCTAGCTGCAGGGGAGCTTAAATACAACGATACTCTTATAAGTTCAATATGCCCCTAAATGGTCGTTATGGGCTTCGTGCCTTTAGCACCGCTATAGCGTCATGACTTCGACGCTTTCTTCTTTTTCTATGGATTAATTGGAAGATTTGAGAATCTTCTTCAACCAAAAAAAAAACATTTTTGGTTCTAAGAAAGACTGGGGGGTTGATGCCCCCCAAACCCATACGGCAATTCTCACCCTGGAGGCCTGGACTCTACAATGCGTTCAGAACGTCTTACATTGGGCTGAACACTGTATAATAATCATACGCTCATCTTGCATAATAATTTAGGCATGCAGAAAAGCGGGTCCCTACCTCGTTTACGTCATTTCCGGTGAGTTCCGCGAAAGACGGATTTCCGATCTTCTGTGGTTGTTCTAAGTCGAACGACGCATGTTGACGATTCGTAGCGGATGATGCTGGAGGAAAAGTCGAACAACATCGACGTCTAATGGTCTTCTCTCATGCACAGTGCATCATCACACGACGACCGACGGAAGCACAGACGGACGGAAGGACGAACGGACGGACGGACGGATGGACGAGCGCTCCCGGCTACCGAGCTGCACAACACAGTGCTGAGAAACAGCGCAGGACGAGCAGGAGAACGCTCTGCAGTCTGCTCTCCGACTGCCGAGCGGACTAGCGGACGGTGGCTTCCTGTTACACACAGCAGTGTAGCAAGTTCTATTATACGGTACGGGGTGAGCTACAACAACAAGCAACCGACTCGCACAACGTCTTTGTACAACTGAACAGAACTACGACGTCGACGGCGATCGCCACCGCAGCATTTCCTACGCCACCGAGCGCCAGGCGCCGCCACCGCCGTCGATGCCGCCACCGCCGCCTCTGCTCATTGTTGCGCATAGCAAATAGCTCCGACTGGCTCGAGGCCTACGCTGATGGTGGAAGGAGGAGAGGAGGAGGCAAGAGGAGGAGGAGGAGGAGGCCTACGCTGATGGGCCGTCAACGGTCTGTCCCTGCCTCCTCCTCCTTCTCCTTCTCCTCCCCGGACCATGCGCCGCTGCCGCCGCTGCGTGCGGTGAGCTGCCTGCGTTGCACTGAGCATCGACCGCGCGCTCGGCGATGCAGAGCTGTGCAATGCGGGAGGGAGGGAGGGAGGGAGGGTGTACCGCGCGCAGTCGTCTGCTTGTCTGTCTGCTTGTCTGTCTGTCTGTCGTTCTGTTTGTGTGTCTTTCCGTCCGTCCGTCTGTCTATCCGTCCGTCCGGCTGTCTGTCTGTCTGTCTTTCTGTCTGTCTGTCCATCCGTTCGTCCGTCTATCTGTTTTGTCCGTCCGTCCGTCTGTCTTCCTTCGCATACCACCATCAGGACCAGACTTTAATGTTGCATTGATTGTCTGCACCACCGTCTGAAGATCGCTGCATACACGTCTGGCAGCATAGCCACACTGCAGCAGCTATGCTCGGACATCCGCAGCAGCTGCTCTTGCATGCCAGAGCCATCTAGCGAGCTTCACTTAGTCTTACAGACGATGCTAGGTGGCGCTAGTTACTGGTGTTCACCGCTCGATCTAGACTCGGTACGTCATCGTGTCAATCAATATTAATCAGTGACTAAAGTGGCCTATAGGAAGCAAGTGAGGCGTGGCCATCAAGCTACTGCTGGCTCATCATTGGCGGTTTTACAACTTGGGCGGTCTCAAATACAAAACTGCTCTTCGATGACCAATAGTATCCACTGCTTGACCTTGGGAAACTTCCGGGGCGTCGCTAATATTTATATAACCAATAAACAAGTGTTAAGAAAATTTCAGTTATTAAAAAAAACTAGGATGACAAACCTATTAGCGTAGCAGGTCCGTTCAAAAATGATTGATATTGCTATAAGCTTTTTGAGTAGAATTGAATCCTTTTAATATTCAAATGTTTTTATGGACTTAAGAGTAATGATAATCAATTAATCATCCATGCTTATAGTTTCCAACTGACATAAACGCAATCGATAGAATGAACGGGTGGTACTCGCAAGTTATTACACAGGTCCAATTTAACTGTTCGGCAGCCACGCAAGGCGTTCATAAAGTCCTACTGCTTTTGACTAACGCCATCTGGTGAATGAAAGACTAAGACGGCCTTTGAGAGGGTATGTTGCCGGATGTAGAGATCCTGACATCTCCTGCTACTCGTGCCTTGGATTGTTAGGCTATGCCACCAGGAGCGGAGCTGCGGGCACAGAAATTTTCGAAAGGGGCAAAAAATTAATTTTGGTAGGCCTATTGGGTCGGAAAAAAATTCGTTGATCTTTGGCCAAAAAATCTGATGACCTTGTTTAGTCATTTAATCGAAGTGTCACATGTACCATTTTTCCAAGCCAATGCTGAAAAAATTGATTAGGAGCCTACTTGCCTTTTTTGGTCATATGCTACTTTTTCTCTCTCGCCTTTGCCCAATGCATTGATTGAAAGCTTGTTGAAACCTAATGGGAGGGGGCCACGTCCTCTGCGCATTTCTGAAGCCTTGGCCGGACTGCCCCTGGATCCGTCCCTGGCTACCATCACCCTAAACCTATGGGTGCCAAAGGGTTAACGGGGTCAACCCC
>CAMAOG010000071.1:10000-15000 GCA_945859605.1 Lumbricus rubellus | reverse complement strand
TTACTGCTCATTGTCTGCCTGCGTGTCTGCCTGCTTGTCTGCCTGCTTGTATGCCTGTGTGTCTACCTGTGTGTCTGTCTGTGTGTCTGCCTGTATGTCTTCCTTCTGTATGTTTATGTCTGTCCGCCTGCCTATCTGTCTGTCTATCTGTCTGTTCGTTTGTCTGTATGTATGTCTATCCGTCCGTCTGACTGTCCGTATGTCTGCCCGTTTCCCTGTCTGTATGTATGTCCGTCCGTCCGTCTGCCTGTCTGTCTGTCTCACTGTCTGCATGCAGACGATAGTCTCTATGAGACTTCGTTTGGATTTATTATTGACGTCACTTTCGCGACTTCCGGTCTTTTCTCGTCGAATTAAGTCGCACTGAAAGACATGCGCATGCGCACAGACATTAACCGCGATTTATAAAGCGCCATCAAAAAGATCACGCTGGCCGTGGGTAAATGGGGTGTGGGAAGAGGGGTGTTGGAGGGAGGATTGGTGGGTGTGATGGGGCTGTGGGCGGGTGGGATGTCGTAAACTCCGTGCCGCGTGGCATGATGTTGATGAGTCCATAATGCGTTTAGGGGTGTTATGAGGGTTCGGGTTTTTTATTAGGGTAAACACAGAACGCATGGGGATGATGGGGGAGAGTGGGGAGGTCACTGGTGGATCATCAAGAGGGTAGCGACCCTCCTCTGAGTTTCATGGAAACGACAACATTATGAGTATATTTATGTTTGTTTGCTTTTTGTATGTGTGTGTGTATGTATGTGTGTATGTATGTGTGCATGTGTGTGTGTATGTGTGCATGTGTGTACGAATGCGCAAACACAATTTATCTTGCGCTTTGACAGTCAGTTAAAATCGATCAGTAATCAGTACTTGTAATGTAATAATACTGCGGTCTTGACAATATCCTTCATCATCATCATCATCATCATCATCATCATCATCGTCCGTGGGTTCAACACCCGTTGGTGTCAATCGCAAGTTTCACTGTTTTTGTGTGTGTGACGTCATGCGATTGATTTCTGTCGTGTTTTTCTTTTTACGGCTGGTAGTATCTGCACCCTACCAACCAACCCTCCTCCTTTTTCCAGGCTTGGGACTGGCACAGGTTGCCCCGTGGCGGAGTTTATATCCTTCATCAGAATAGTTAAAAACTCAATATTATACATAATATTATAATATATACAATTATAGTCTATGCATTTATGACATTTTATGTAGGCCTATAATATATAGTAATAACTGCATTTTGCACTATTAATAATTGCACTATATTATGTATATACAATATTTATAATTTATAATGTGTGTATGTTACATACTCTACAGTTCTGCACAGTACTCTACATGCACATAATATATCGGTATATAAAAAGCGCTTGGGCTTGCATTGGGCATTTAACAAGTTGAGATTTATTTTGAACTTTTACACATAATAATGTATCAATCAGTTTTCACGATTCGGATAAATTATGACGCCAGTAAAAAGGTAGATAAACTACGGTATAATAATTGTTATAGGGAGTTTCGTTTTAATTGCACTGAGCATAATTTCAAAGTTCATTAGCGTCGCCCTCCTCCTTTATCCAGCCACGGGACTGTCACTGTCAGAGAGCAGATAGGGGCGAAGTTCAGACCATTAACTCTTGTCAACTATTCAGCCTACTTAACCCGATGTTGTTTATTCGTTCCCATGGGGCAGACTTGACAAGATGAGCACCGAGTGGCGAAAGGTCGTCAGGGCTTCTGACTACACAACTACAGAATCCGATGCATCGTAATTACACGTAATTAGCGTCAACATCGACTTCGTGCCACCGGGTGCTCAGTGGCGGATCCAGAACTCTTCCAGGGGGTGGGGGGGCAAAAATCTTTGATCTTGGGACAGGAAAAAGTTCGTCGTTCGTCGGGCAAAAAAGTTGATGGAAAAAGTATTTTTCATCCGCCAAAAAAGTTGATGACCTCTTTTTAGTCATCAGTCTATGGCTAAGAAAAAAAGTACTTTTCATCCGCCCAAAAAGCTGGTGACCATTTTTGCAATTTTCTTGATGGAGGGAGGCAATATGCCGTGACACCTCTATTCCTATTACTAATTTCAAACCTGAAGGGGGGCCACGTCCCATGGCAATTTTAAATGGGGGGCCATGGCCGGATTGCCCCCCCCCCCAACTGGATCCGCTCCTGCGGGTGCTGCTCCAAGCATGGACGTGAGGGGGGAAGAGGTTGGGGCAGGGTGGACCGGGTGGATCCGTGGAATTGGAGATGCGAAGTAAAGCCTTCGTAAGTCCCTTACGTCTGAAGGACTGATCTTGAAATCTCTGAGGGATAGAGAAGGTCAAACGAGACGAGGGGTTAATGTCGTTCAAATCCATCAAATCGTAACTAAAAGTCCACTGACGACTACAGCTGCACTGTCGTAAAGGATCCGTTAAGTATAATTGGACACGGATGATGGTGATCTGTGATTTCAACTGGATGGCTGAGGTTATTCTAAGTGTACAGTTTACAGCATCGTAAAACGGATCAGAGGTTTTCAGTTACACGTTTATGCAGCTGTCGTTGGTTCAATTACTGCGGTATAGGTTTTTTTTCTCAAGGGGCACACGAACCCAACGATCTCAATGGTTTGTTGATAGTTCACTTGATATGCAATGATCGTATACGGAGAAAAACTCACGTTGGGAGGGGAAGGCCGACGACCGGGGAGTGGCAGGCCGGCGCTGGAGGGGGAACGGAGCGGGGTTGAACGCGGTTGTTTAGCGGAAATTGAAGTTCCTGAGTGTAACACATATACTCTGTGCTGCAGGACATGGACTTCAAAGCTTCTTTAGCATGCAGTTTTACACAAAATGTGCAGTTCTAAATGGATTTATGCAATTGTAGAAGCATTTCTGTACAGTTGAAACTGTCAAAAATGGTCATTGTCTTCCGATTAGAAGTAATTTACTATGGAGAATAAGAAAGGAAAAAAGGAGTTGTGCAGTTCTAAAAATTCCTTCAAAACAGCCCTGATGGACTTTACCAATGAATAACCGAATTGGACCCGATTATCTCAGATAGTCTTACACTCCGCGTTGCTAGTCAGGCACTGACTCACTGTACTGCAACAGAGACGTACACATCGTACAGTCAGCTTTGCAAGGCGCCACGTAATCAGTAAAAGCATTGAACTTGAGTACAAAGAAGAACCGCGTGGAGATGACAACATGGATAAGATTTGCAATCGATCAGAAAATTATCTTACGATGGAAAAGCTCGGCTTTGTCCATGCTCTGTTTCTCTGTTTCTGTGTTTTTGTCTCTTTGTCTTTGTCTCTCTCTGTCTCTCTCTGTCTCTGTCTCTCTGTTTCTCTGTCTCTGTCTGTCTCTGTCTGTCTCTGTCTGTCTCTGCCTGTCTCCGTTTGTCTCTGTCTGTGTTTTTCTGTATCTCTGTATGTCGTCTCGTCTCTCTCTGTCCCTGTATGACTACGTCTTTATATCTGTGTCTTTATTACTGTCTCTATCTATGTCTCTGTCCCTGTCTCTCTGTCTGCATGTTTCACTATCTCTCTGTTCCTCTGTCACTCTATGTCTGCCTGTCCGTTTTTATGTCTGTCTCTGTCCTTGTCTATCTTTCTCTGTATCTCTGTCTTTCAGTCTATCTGTCTCTCCTTTGTCACTCTGCCTCTGTCACTCAGTATCTGTCTATTTATGTAGCTATGTCTTTATGTCTGTCTCTGTATCTGTGTCAGTCTGTCTGTATCTCTCTCTCCCCCGTAAGCACTAACCAATTCCGTTTACCAGTCTCTAGTCGGTCAGGTCCAGCACCGGACCAGACTGATCTGAGGGACCGAAGTCCAGCTGCTCCTGGTCCTCTGGTCCCCTGGTCTCTGGTCCCATCGATCAAGCTGGACACGATAGGCGAAGAGCTTACAGTGTCTAGTAACATCAATCAATTAATGTGACTGTGAGCGCAAGTGGTTTACACGCTTAGACACCTTTCAGATTGCTTACACACCAAAGTCTGATATATGGATGGATTTATGCAATGGTGTATTTAAGCAAATAGAATACATGTACATGCGAATAGGTATGCATGTATGCTTTTTGTGCATGTATGGTTATGCGAAAAGGGTTGTATATACATGTATAACATTTATACTATAAATGCAATATTCGATAAGTATATATACCTATGCATGATTGCATGCATGCATACGGGCATAATTATATGTTTGCATGTGCTTTTGTACATATACGAGTATAATTAGTCATTTATTATTTGAACTGATTAATAATTCGTTGTATAAGCTTGATAGTTCATGTTTGTATAAATTTCTGCATAATGTATGCATTGGATGAATTATTGATTCCTTTTGTTCATATAAAGAACTTACCATGGCAATAGTTTTAATCTATGACATCACAATAATTACACAATAATTATGTGATTATTATAATTGCTATGACAAAGGATTTAAGTTGCTCTAGAACTGTCTGTGATAGAACCACTCACAATTAACATGTAACGTTCAATAGGATGTCATGTCAATTGTTTTATTCTATGACATCACAACGTCATTACCATAATACTAAGAATGACGTATGGTGATCATTATCATTTCCTCGAGCGCTCTACTATCCTGCTGAGCATCGTATAGAAACTATGTATCCCAGCATCCTGTTCGCGCTGACCGGATGTTGAACGGTCTTTTACACGAGTTCCGGTCATCAGTCAGATCAGTTCCGGTCATGCGCAGTGTCGTCTCTATACATTTATGTAGCTCCAGACGATGATCGTATGAAACATAGAAGTCATGCATTCGAAGAAGAACATTAAGAAGTGACGTCAATAATAGTCTTCACGCTGATGGCCATAACAAGCACATAAGTTTAATCATATTTTATACATACAAGAACACATACCAGCATAAATG
This sequence comes from Lumbricus rubellus, assembly GCA_945859605.1. Lineage (NCBI taxonomy): Eukaryota > Metazoa > Annelida > Clitellata > Crassiclitellata > Lumbricidae > Lumbricus > Lumbricus rubellus. Next base: position 10,094 of record CAMAOG010000071.1, on the reverse strand, counting down.
AACCAACTTTGCATGCTTATAACTCCGCCAATTTTTGGAATTTATTTATACTTTATGCGTCAAATTAAAGATATGTCACTCAGGTATATGCGCT
>CAMAOG010000071.1:0-5000 GCA_945859605.1 Lumbricus rubellus | reverse complement strand
GTCTGTTCATCTGTCTGTCAGTGGGTATGCATGGGTGCATGTCTATCTGTCTGTCTGTCTGTCTGTCTGTCTGTCTGTCTGTCTGTTTGTCTGCCTGTTTGTCTTGTTGTCTGTATGTCCGTCCATCCGTCCGTCCGTCCGTCCGTCCGTCTGTCTGTCTGTCTGTCTGTCTGTCTGTCTGTCTGTCTGTCTGTCTGTCTGTCTGTCTGTCTGTCTGTCTGTCTGTCTGTCTGTCTGTCTGTATCTCTTCAAAAGGCAATGCACGTAATCAGAGACTTTCGGGAGTTCAATGCGCTCATTGTTTCTCCGTGGGGCGTCAGATACAAATACAAATACATGTAATTGCGACCATTGTGGGAATCCAGTTACTCAACACAGAAACACCTGTGGAACATTTCGAAGCTTTGTGTACAGAACCCGCTTTGTTTATGGTGAGAATGATAACACCATGGGTGTAAAAGCGCCTAAATAACACCAAGAATATGTTTTTAATTTGTTGCATAGGTGCATCTGTCTGGAACTATTGTGTCCCGTTGGGGGTGCGCCTGCTACCTATAGGGTTGAGCATAGTTGTAAAAAACGTTTTTTTCGTTTTTTATTCTCTCCCAAAAAACGTCGTTTTTTTCGTTTTTTATTTTTCCCATCGTTTTTTATCGTTTTTTATTTTTTATTTTACTGTATTTATTTATTTACTTTCTGTTATTATTTTCCTTATTTTAATTTTTTCTGGTATTCCCTATGTTTTCCGCCAACTCTCAAGGATTCAGCTAACTAAAGTCATTATTTCATCGTTTAACATCATTATTTAAGAGATAGCCTGCGTGTAGTAGGTTTCTAATCAAGGTTTTCAAAGTTAAAATGCGATTTTAGATGTAACAAAGTCAAATTATTTTCCGTTACCGTTTTTTATCGTTTTTTGTCGTTTTTTATTATTTTGAATAAAACGACGTTTTTTCCGTTTTTTATTCCGTTTCCATCGTTTTTTACATCTATGGGGTTGAGTGATTGCAAGCTCCTGAAGACCTCTCTGCATCGCTGTGGAAATATATCCTATAGGAAAGATATCCTATAGGAAAGATATCCTATAGGAAAGATATCCGCGGAAATGTACACACACGCGCTAATGTGCCCAGAGAGAATCAGCTGCGTGAAAATTATCTTCATGTGAAATATCTTCGTTAAAATGTCTTCAGAGAAAAAATCCTCATAAAAATTATATAGAAATATCTCTTTGGCAAGATGTACAAAAATTGTACATATTGTAGGCCTACCAGAAAATGTGTCAACGGAAATTTTTCTTCGCGGAAGTTTTTTCGAGGAAATAACTTCGTACAAATAGGCCTTTCTCTATCTATAAACCGTTATGTAAAAAGTAGTGGAAATAGTTTAATGGAACTATTTTACCGGAAATGTATGATAAATTTTGGAAATAGCCTATCTCTATTATAGAGATGCCTCCAAACAGATAGCTGAGAGCGATTCTGAAACGTTTCGAAACGCTACGAGAAACGTTTTACAAAATGTTCAGATTACATTAGATTATATATCAGATTATATCAAATTATAAATATACCCACGGAAATCGCTCCTGGAATATATACATGAAAATACTCCGTGGAGATATCTCTCTTGCAATATTCCACACCACACCTGGTCACCTGGTGCCATCAGCTTCTGGAGCTCTGGCGAAAGCCTTGGTGTATTCTCTCCAACGTCTCCTCTCTCTAGTCGCCTCTCGTAGCTCCTCCAGTCTCATGCCAGACTTTTCCTGTACCTCATCCAACCATTTCTTCCTAGGTCTTCCGCATCTTCTCCATTCCACACCACAAAAATATTATTTTTGGTAAAAACTAAAAACCTGGAGAAGATGAACTCCATCTAAATCGCGATCCATCTTTCCGTCATGACCTCTTTTTTCTTTCTTCGGTCGATTTGACCTTTCGTCCAATGACAAACAGTCACGCTAAACACCTCCGACTAAAGAACACAGAAAAGGCGCTCGATGAATATTCTCCAAAGACTAAAAAAGCTAGCAAAGACTCCATAACACACACATGCACACATGCATGTAGCCTACATGGACAAATCACACATGCATAAATGCATACAAAAAACATGGAACATCAATATCCTGCACGCAAGGGAATTATTATTGGCTTGGATACACAGGAGGAGGTTACTGCTGCATATAGCAGGTGATGAGGTGGGGTGATCTGATGTGGGGTGAGAGGAGATGAAGCAGAGGGGGAGGGAAAGGGCTTAGAGGAAATTGATTTTGGGGGAAACTAATGCAATTACTTAATGTAGGGGTATAAAGAGAAGGGGAAGCCTTTGCCGTCCATCCTGCCTGCAAATTACCTCAAGTTTTTCTGGCTTCCTAATCTATGTGGTCTGATGTCATCTATCATAGTAATCCGTTGCAAATCAATCACAAATTGTAATTACAGAGCGTATTTTTGCATACACGACGTATACGTACATTCGTGAATGCATGCACAGCTGCACACATGCGCACAAAAATGTATCTGGTATACATAAATGCACGCGAGCAAACGTACATTCATGTATGCACACATGTCACATACGTGCACAAATGTATGTGGTATACATAAATGCACACATACATACATACATACATACATACATACATACATACATACATACATACATACATACATACATACATACATACATACATACATACATACATACATACATACATACATACATACATACATACATACATACATACATACATACATACATACATACATACATACATACATACATACATACATACATGCATATATACATGTACATACATACATACATAAAAAAACATGTATGCAATCACACCTGCACTCGTGATCACACGCAAACAATACACATGCACGTCACATATACATCAGTGCAAAGTAAGTGACCATGCGCGGAACCGTTGCATTGTCGAAGCAGTTGGCACCGATTATAAGACAATGTCTGTCGCTGCAACCCAATTGCATTGTTCGTCCCGTTCATTCATCGTCGCCGATGCTTTGGCAATTATTATCCTCACCAGCCGTTCTCCATCTATAGCAGACAGACAGACAGACAGACAGACGGTGGTGGCCTGCTGCAGACGAATGCCGCTGCTGCTGCTGCTGCTGCTGCTGGTGCTGTAGGGCGCCATTGGAACGGTTCCTGCAAGACAATTGCTCGTGCCAGCGAACCGTGATTTAATGAGGAACAATACGACACCTCGCTGCGAAAGACGACATTACGTTGGAGGTCGCAGAATATTTAGTTATGTTGTTGCTATCAAAAGAATTATGTGTCTGTGTGCGTGTGTGCGTTTAGGTCTGTGCACATGTACGAATATATATATATATATATATATATATATATATATATATATATATTATATCATCATCATCATCATATATTATATATAAATATTATATATTATATATTATATATATTATATTATATATAACATATATACAGAGACAAAATTATGGCCATGGAAATGCAGGTGTCTATATATGCAGATGTGTGTGTGTGTGTGACACTGTGTGTGTGTGTGTTTGTGTGTGCATATGAGCTTGTCTAAGTGCATATACATGTATGTGTGAACGTAATTGCAGGAATATATATATATATATATATAATGATAACTTGGCGTCGGTTATATACATGTATTATTTATTTAATGTAAGTATATGCCTGCCATGGATATTTAGGCGTACATTATATATACATAGATAATTATATATATTCATGTGTATTCCTGGTTATTTAAGCGTCTTGGACGGAAGCCAGTGCCACAGAAAGCTGCATGCTGTCGTCTGCGACGAGTACATGCGCAGTAGGAAGAATCGTTTCATTCCAGTTGCTTGGATTTTATGTGCAACGCCGATGACATCCAAGTCTTTATATTATGTCTGCGGTCGCTGTCTGTCAACGGCTTCTTCGCGAGGAATTCTCATCATGATTCGGATGTACATGTATACTGGCGAGAAGTCTTCAATGGTTTCAGCTTAGACTTGAGACTAGAATGTGAGTATTGTTATTATGTGATTATTTTGATGGTTGTCAAGATTGAAATATTGGAAAGACTTTGTCCTTGAGATGGAAGATTTCTTTTTCAGATTGTTTTATTTGGAACACGGATGACTACATGCATATATACCAGCGGTGCACAACGTCCGGCCCGCGGGCCACATCCGGCCCGCGACGGGTTGTCATGTGGCCCGCGATGACCAACAGGAAAGGCAACTATTTTAAGAGCCGAAATTAACATTAAGTCTCTTCTTCTTTTCTCTCCTCCGTCCGGTCGCGCCGACGATGAGGCCCTTACATGACGTCTCCACCCTGGGTGTAGTTATCATCCTTGTTCTCCTCCGTCCAGTCCCACCGACGATGAGTCCTTTACACGACGTTAATCGTCATATAAAAGTTTCTTGGTCCTTTGCCAGGTGGTGACCATTCCTCTCCTGCATGGTAGGGTAAGGAGGCCGTTGGGTCCTATCGGACCTCTTCCGCCCTTAGGTGTCCTTCCATCACCTGCCTTCTGCGTTGGCCAGCTGTTTCAGGGTTTTTGGTGAGCCTGTCTACCTCGCGTGACGCCCTAAGAGGTCCTTCGGCCGAGGCCTTACCCCCTGATGCCATAACCTCAACAAGCATTCCCCTACTTGGCTATTCACCCTCCCACCGCTCTGAGGTGCAGGTCGGACTTTGGGGGGGGGGGCATTAAGTCTACAGTGGCGCAAACCTCTAATTTCAGGCAGAAGCACACAGCTTTCGCCGTCATCTTTATTATCTTTCCTTTGTAAATTGTATTGGCTGCGTGATTAATAAATAATAATATTACATTTTTCATAACGGTTGCATATACGAAATGGCCAAAAGTCGGAAGTGAAAGGTTGACGTTTGGCCCGCGAAGGGTTTAAGAAATCGATAAGTGGCCCTAGGCTGAAAAAGGTTGTGCACCACTGATATATACCTTTAACTGCTCTGCAAGA